>JAHPZR010004002.1:35000-45762 GCA_019787425.1 Platygyra sinensis
AGACCTTCGCAAAGGTCTTGTTTTGTGCTGTCAAGTTTTGGTAAGGATTCACAATCGAAGAAGGCGGAAAAGCGCTCAGCTGAAAGCTGGCTTTGAGAGGTGTAAAGCTGATTGTAAAAATTTTTCATGACGGTTAATATAGTTTTTGGATCATCTACTGTGCTACCGTCAGGTGTCTTCAGCTTTGTTATATGTTTCTTTTCATAACTTCTTTTTTCCAAGTTTAAAAAGTATTTGTTGCATTTTTCTCCTAATTCATACCATCTAGCTCTACTCCGGATAATAGACCCTTTAGTTTTTTGCACGGCAATTTCATCTAATTCGATCTTGAGTTTTCTAGCCTTGTTTACAAGGGTGCTATTTTCTGGGGTTTCGTCGATACGTGAGTTGATTTTCTCTAGCTTTTGAAGGAGGTTCAATTCCGTACTTCTTTCAGCGTTGGCTTTCTTTTTTGCAAAACGAATTGCAAATATCCGGATCTCCATTTTCAGCATTTCCCAAAATAACCTTTTGTCAGCAACATCTTTGTGTTTCTGGGCGGCGTGTTTGATGATGAAGCTCATTTTTGTGACAAAATCTTCATTTTCTAAGAGTGAATTATTAAATTTCCAGTAGCCAGGGCCTCTTTTTCTCTTGTTTGTCTTCATGCTTGATCGACATGGTGACAGGAGAGTGATCTGAGTCATGATAGGCGGAAATGTCGGTGTTCGCCACGCGGCATAATAGATGCTTCGAGATGAGCCAGAAATCTAGCCTACATTTGATTTTTCCGGAGCTATTTCTCCACGTAAACTGCGTAACATGTGGATGTTGCACACGCCAGGGATCGACTAGGTCATAGTTGCGATGGAGTTCGTCGATCGAATGTATTACACTCTTTTTGAATTTAATGTCTTTACCTCCAAATTTATCGGAAGCGGACAGTGGGCAGTTAAAATCTCCACCAATAAGAATTTTGTCAATTTGGTGGCCACGAATAGAATCGGTTATCTTCTGATAAAATGAAATTTGCTGGTTTTGGTCGTTTGGGGCATAAATATTAACGAGACACAATTCATCTTCATTTACGGTAGTGTTTACAATAATAAATCTGCCGTTTTTATCCGCAGTAACATTCGTCACCTCTTTACTTAGCGAGGGTCTGAAAAGAATCATAACACCTCTGCTATGTTTTGAGCCGTGCGCAAAGAAAATGTCGCCTCCCCATTCAGCACGCCAAAAATTTTCCGAGCTAGCATCACTGTACGTCTCTTGCTAAAAAAATTACATCAAATTTTCTAATGTGAAGCCAGCGGAAAAGTTTTCTTCTTTTGATAGATTTGTTAAGGCCTCTTGCATTAAGAGAAACAGCATTTATGGTCATATACACACTCGACTTATAAATTTCTCTCTAACGCAATTCATGAACCACAGCCTGCAACGTTCGATAGCGTTTAGCCTTGCGATGGAAATTTTTGTGCAGATGGTGCGCTGACTACAATTTACAATAGGTTGAGTTAGGCGGATACAAATCACAATGAGTACAAAAAGTGTATGGCAACTAACACTTAACATAAAACAAACACTAATTAAACTGCGAAGCAGCTTATTGTATAGAAGGGAATAAGTGCCATTTTTTGAAGGCATGCTGAAAAGAGACAAAACCCTCCTACAAAACTCTCCGCCAAAATTTAAATAATTAATTAAAGAAGCGAAAGGGAAGCGAGGGTTTTGAAAGGGAGCGTTTAAAGAATGTTATATTACATGTGGGAGAGGGTAGGAAAGAAAAATATTTGATTATAATCTAACGAATATTATCCAAATCTTCGACTTCATATACTCTATATACTTGATCGCTTGGAGATTTCCTGACGAAAATTTTGCCGTCAATGGTCCAGGCACTATGCCAGTTGTTGATCTTTTTAAATTTTCTGACTTTAGTGAACAGTTCGCGCCTTTGTTTAGTTAAGTTCTCATTAATGTAAACAGCTTCTGCATTATGAAAATAGTTGTTTAGACTTACTGACTTCAAGTGCTTTTTGGATTTATAGAGTTCGCTCTTGGCTCTGTATGACCTGAACCGTACAATGATTGGTCTTGGACCACTGTTAGATCTTCTCGTAGCCATTCTATGACAGATGTCAATGTCGTTGTTGACAATATGTACGTTGAGAACCTTCCCAAGCTTGATGATCTTGTCAGACAGATTTTCGTCTGAAGACTCAGGAATGCCGTGAATTTCGAGATTATGTTTTCTATTGTATTGTTCTAAATCGTCTATTTGGCATATAGCGGTGTCCAAATCGCTTTTAAGACCATCTAGATCGTCATTTAAGTCGGCGACTTCATCCTCTGCTTTGCGAACTGCTTTTTTGAGCGAGCTCACATCTTGTTTCAGCTTGTCATTCTCTACTTCTAATTTTTCCAGCTTATCGATATGGAACTCTAGCGACTTCTGCAGTTCTTCGTGCTGCTTGCGCAAAGCTCTGTTCTCTTTAAGAAGCTCGTCAGTATTCCGTTGTATGTTGTTCAGTGCTATCCAGATACTCGACAGATCAGCCTGCTCGACCATGTGCTCTGTAGTCTTTGCAGTCTTATTTGGAGGAATTTCGGGCGAGCTGCTGCTACTGGGCCTTTCAACTCTCTTCCCTCCGATGATGGGAGGACTTTCGTCGCTTTCGCTTAACTTTCAGCCATTTATTTCGAAGCGGAGAGCTGCACAGGACGGACTACTCAAAAACGCCGCCGTCCATCTTGGCTCTCCCTAGGGGATCCACATTTTGGTGTACGGACTCCAACGGTTTTGTGAGAATTGTGCACTCTTTTAATTTTCGTTCTCTGAAAGACCCTTGACCTTTCGTTGCTTCACGTGCAGTGTTTCTGAGAAAAGGAAACATCCCTATTAGGCGAAATTAGAAATTTAAGTATAGTGGAGTCGTTTGACTGTGTTATAGCATATTTTGGAAGTCCTTAGGTCGGAATGGTTTGCGATGTTAACTGCATCTCGTTTCTCAGAATTTGACACCTCTGTAATTTGCCATACCGTGCTTATACTTTGTTTAGGCTCGCCGTTCTATTGCAGGACATGTTTTGAGGTTGTAGTATTGGTTCTCCAAGGAAAAAAAGATTAAGATGTTCCGTGGAAAATAATGCTTACTTATGATTCTATCTTTTGACGCTGGGACCCGATATTTGATTGAAACTGAAGGCACAGTGTGTTGCTTCTTGATCACGGATATTTTATTATCTTTTTACAACCAGCCTTTTCTTCTGAGACTGCCATAGCATTACTTCGATAAAGCTATACAATTTTCTAGAAACATTGTTATGTTTTTTTTGCATCAATCTGAATATTCGACAATTCATCCTGAAGGCTAAGTACATGCTAAACATCGCGAGTAATGTCCAGTCGCAGCACAGCGCGATACTTTGAATTCGACTCGACAAAGCTCTTACAGAGGACCCCTCCCTGATGTTCTCAATTGTCAAGCGCACGTGACCAGCGGTGTGCCAGGGTCTCTCCTCGCTTGCCTCAGGGGGCGGTAAGATGATAGACCCTGGAATGAGTTGCCATTGGTGCTTTCTATGAAGGCAAAGATTTCAGAAATTTTGTGCCACTTTCTTGTTCTGACCACAATTTTGGCACCATCTTGTGATTTATACTGGACAGATGCATGGCAACGCGATTTTAAACTAAGCTTAGATAGGGATTTATAAACAGAAAGGTCTCACTCCTTTCAGTATTTTTTTAAGTCCTTTCAGTCTAAAGTTAAAATGTATGAATTTTGAATCTCTTCCTTAGAGAACTCCACAATTAATGGTATCTTTTTTCTTATGTACACGCAGCATCAATGATGGTCCTTGAGAAACTAGCATTGATATGTCGTCAATCCTCATACCTTTATAATACACCCAGATGTCTTTCATAAGTTAGGCACTCAGCTATGCACCCTTTGTTTCCCACACTATCCGTACCTTTCAATAACATGACCAGTGCGGAGGCAAGGTAGCCTCATGGCTTAGTGCGCTCGACTCTGGAGCGAGTTGGTCTGGGTTTAAGGCCTGGCCAGGACATTGTGTTGTGTTCTTGGGCAAGACACTTTACTCTCACAGTGTCTCTCTCCACCCAGGTGTATAAATGGGTACCGGCGAATTGTTGGGGAAACCTAACAAATTGTGGGGGAGTGACCTGCGATGGACTAGCATCCCGTCTAGGGGAAGAAGAAATACTTTTGGCTGCTTCATGCCTACAGAAACCAGGATAAGCCTGGCAGCTATGAGCCAGCCATGGCTCCAAGGCTTCACTTTCAATAGCATGTGGACTCCAAAATCCAAAGCTCAACCAACAATTGTGTTTTTTGCTACTGTCTATCAAATGTTGCCAAATTTTCCACACATGTAATAAACCTGTTACTATGTTGGTGAATTCAAATGAACATCAAATGAAGGAAAAACAAGCATACTTAGCCATAACAGGCGTTGCAGGTTATCAGACTTAATGATAGCCCCAGTAAGGTCTCTGCTGGTCGTTGCTCAGGCTCCCAAATGCTCTTTGATTCAGACATACTAAACACTGTTAAACATTGAAGGTAGCTAAATTGTCAAATTTTCATTGCAGGACGTGGAGTCAGAAATCCAGGTTTCCACACAAGAAAAGGTAATAACATAACATAGTTTAAATTTATAGTCACACTAAAAAGCATTTTGGGGGAATGGTATGTTTTGTCATAGCAATCTATACATACTGTATAACACCTGTTGTGGTAAGCGTTACAGCACCTCAGGCAACAGACCCCAGCCTTAAAAACACGATACATTGTGCCATATTAAACTGCATAACTCGGCCAACAAAGTGCATTAACCATACTTTGCCACAACCCAGTAAGATGTCTGTGTTAAGGAATCTTATGGCACAAAGTAGTAAAATGTTTATCATTCTTAGTTGGTGTCAATTTTAGTGAGCAAGTCTAAACTTCTGTGTAGGGTGGGGACCCACAGAAAAATGGCAGTAACCAGAATTGGAAAAGTGCCCATCCTGAATGAGAAACAAAAAAAAAAAATTCTCACACATTTCATCAAAGAGTTGGCCAGTTTCTATAGGGGTTTACATTCTCAAGCAAAATTCTACCAAAACTCAGAGAAATCGGGAACAAGCCTAAACTTACAATAGCGTGAACAGTATGAATACTTAAAGACCCACAAAATGCCGTGGGTGCAGTCACTTAAATACATGTAAAGTTTCCATGCTGAATAGGAATAGTTTCACTCTTTTGGCTTTACTTTTAACTTGACAAATCAATATATAAGACCCTCTGCATGATCCAGTCACATAGTGCAAAATAAATTATGCTGGGATGCAAATAATGTACTGTGCTACTTCAAAACGTAGGAAAGTCGGGCTGGACTGGTAAGAGTTCCTTTGTTTTGGAAGTCCCACCACATTATTCGCGTCCCAGCATAATTAATTCCATACCATGTGACCGGATCATGCAAAGGGCCTATCAACTTGAGTAAACACATACAGTCGTACATTTTAAATGATAAAACTCAATTTTAAAGCAAAATTGGTTTACTTTCTCTGTAGGTGGTTATATAATAGTTCAGAAGAAGGTAGCAGAGTTTATTGTTCCAGATTTGACTGGCTTTGAGGTATTAAATCCATAATTCAAAAAATGTCTTCTATGAGATGCAATGATTGTCAAAGGGCCATTTGCAGCCTGTACAGTCTCAAGGCTGTCATTCAGTTTTGAGTCACTTGTAGCCTTGATCTTGATACTTGTAAGAATTAAACTAGGCAATTTGACCTGTAACATCAAGGGCCTCTAAAGCATACTCAGCATAACAGGTGTTACAGCCCTGCAGTAAAGCTAGGTAAAATATCCATTGACACAGTGCCTCTAACAGTCACAAGCCGCTTGTGGAGTGGATTTTCAGAATTTATCCTATTCTGTTGTACGACATAGTTAACTGTACTGTAAAAACTGCTTTCATTCTTCAGTTTATGCTATTCACTTGTTTTTCATGTTTTTGTTTATGGTGTTAGGCAAAGGGTAATTGTGTCATGTTTGTGTGACTGCCATTTCACCTTCACCTCACCATAAACAGGTTGTGTTGAAGTGTTTGCAAGAAAGTCTGAGAAACTTCGGCATAGGGAATCTGCTGCACACTATCTTTCCATCCAGGGGGGGATTGGTAAATTATACACCTAGTTATTTCATTTTGCAATAACCAGTATCTTTGTTGGTGTGGTGACTTTGAGTGCATTACCGTAATTAGTCTAAAAATAGCTATTTGTAGCAAATGCTAGATGGTGCTATTTTCAGTATATTGCTCTAAGCATAAAGGTTCACTGTACACCTGGGCTGGGTTGTTTGAAAGCCGGTCAACGCTAACCCAGGATTAAATGTTAACTGAAGCATAATTTTTTCTTGTTTAAAAATGTTTTTCACCTCTAAAGTATGGTGTAGTATGAGATAACTACTGCGCAAACCTAAAGGGCAAACAATATAAACAGATTACCTAACCAAAAAGTTTGAATCTGAGATCAAAATTCCGCTAACCCTGGGTTAGCTTAATCAGGCTTTGAACAACCCCGCCCTGAGTTTTTCAGTTTTTTTTTTTATTTTTTATTTTTATTTTTATTTAAACATACATGTATTTTCTATTGTTTGCCCCAAAAGCGCCTAGGCTTATCAAGGGGGCTTACAATAATACATGTACAATAATCAGGCTAAAAGATACAGACAGACACAAACAGCACACAAAGACTAATGATAGACCAGCACTTGTTGCCCATTACAAATGGTATTTAGCTAAACATAGCCTGCGTGGCAGGCGTCTACGGCCTGTCACGCAGGCTATAGCTAACAAAAAGTATTTCTTGTCTTCTACCCCATTGGGATGAGATGCCTGTCCATTGCCTTGTTACCTTAATCAATTCAGGATTTCATTCATTTTTTGGCCAAACTTACTGGCTGTGATGATGATTTTGTCTGCCTGTTTGACCATCTAGAGTAAAGGTTTTCATATAAAGAGGCTCAGTTCAAAAAATGTTTTCCTGCCAATGAAGAACCTGTTGCTCCTCTGCTATGCAAACAGTATACTCTAAACCACGTAATCTACCCATGGACAAGTGTTCTTCTCTCTCTACGGCTCTGAATGCGTTACTGCGCCTTTCATGAACATACCCACTCTAAAATTCAAAACTCGACCTCGAAATGCGTTTTTCGCTACCGTCAATCAAATGTTCGGCGGTTCCTCCCAGCTTCCGACTACCGCCGAGCATTGTTTCGCTGTCTCAACTGTGCTCAACGGAGTCGGAAGCTGGGAGGAGCCGTCGAACATTTGATTGACGACACGTAGCGAAAAACGCATTTGTCGGTTGAGCTTTGAATTTTAGAGTCCCCATGTTATTGAAAGGCGCAGTAAGTAATCCTCCAGTTTTTAATCCATAAGTGTAGAACATAGAAAAGTGTGGCTGATTTGTTTAATTCCTTGGTGATAATTCCTGGCAAGGTAGAAAGTGTGAGGTTATGGTAGAGCTCGACAATATTTTAATTTGCCAAAAAACCTGGTCTTCAAAGTCAAATCCCCGGGAGTCTGGACAATTTCTAGGAAGGGGAATTTTTAGGAAGGGGTGTGTCGCTGGGCACCGGGACACTGCAGACACCAAAAAACCCTACCCTATCCCGGACTAGATATTTTCAGTTATTTTCCATGCAGGACCTGTATCATTATCGTAGTCTAACTAAAACAATATCTTGCAAAGTCACTTTCGAGTTTTAACTTCTATTTTAGAATCCTGGTAAATAACCCTGTTCCAGACTACATTTTTATTATGTACTGGTCACATTTCTAGTAAATATATACTACTTATTAATCGAGGGTGATGTCATTACAGGGAAATCTCAGACCGAGGCCTTGATGTTATTTCCCTGTAATGACCGAACGGACGAAGTTAATAAGTTATTTATTATATGGCCTTTTCGGAAGTAAATTTCCACATCCGTTTGCGCGCGCTATGGCTCTCTTCGTCGCTCAAACTAAAGAAGTATCTATGCTAGTTTTTCTTTCAGTTCAGTATTAAAAATATAGTTGTACTTTGTCCATCTTTTTTGTTGTTTTCGCTCGCGCGCTCGTAGCTTTACTCACAACTCAAAAAGAGCCGTTGAGCCGAGAAAAAATTTCATAATGCCCGGTCATTACAAGAAAATAATGCCCGTTCAGCAGCCAATCAGAGCGCGCGTACTATTGTAGCCATATAATCCACCTCTTTTCACCGACACTGAGGTGAATAATTGTTTTAGTATATACCACACAAGCTGAATAACTAGCGGCCAAGAGTGACTTTACTTGTGAAATGTACCGACAAAAGCCATTTTGTTTTTCTTCGGCTGCTCGGAGGTGAATAGTACTTGGCTAATCACCTCGGAGCTAGCCAATCAGCGCGCGCGAAAAGTATTATTCACTTGTGTGGTATATACTAATAAATCCTATTAATGACCACATCTCTCTGTTTTCTATACCCTATCCCACCCTCAACTTCCTGGAAACCATACCCTTCACAGCTGGAGAACAATTTAGTATTCCCCTACCCCACCCTCGAAGTCAAATGTTAATCTTGAAGAAACCTGACAAATAATAATTTGCTGAGCAAAATTCTCCAGTTTATTGCATCACTTTTTCTTTGTCAAAAATATGCACTTAAAGAAGTCAGTTAAATTTGATGTATTTATTTGTAAATAACATATTTCATGCGCGAGATCGGTCCCTGATGATGCCAGAGAGCTGCTCTGAACCACTAGCACCAAACACCGATGATACATGAGTTTACTTGCGCGACGACTTATCCCAGACTAAGATAAACCTAATTGGCCGGCTTATCGAAAAACTAAAATAGTTTTATACAGGGGAGAGGCTTTAGTTGTCCCTGCCTAATTCTTTTACAGTTTTTTGGTCATTAGCAACTTGCTTCACAAACTAGCTATCGAGAACTAATTGCTATTCACAACTAACCAGTTGTCGGCAGTCCTGAAAGTCTGTCGATAGCCCTGAAATTGCTTTAACAGCTTTTTGTAGACAAACTGAGTAGATTCACTTATCACGAGATGCGAGCTGACCAGAGAGGATTGCCAATAACGTGCAATCAAACCAGCTAGGAGTAGACAAAAGAGGTATCACCTGTCTGTTAAGGCAGCCTGAAAACTCTTGTTGACTGACACTCGTGAAAATTTGAGTTTGAGGACAATGAAAGAGAGCAATCAGACGAAAATTGTTTTTGTCATCAACCCTTCTTCCCCCTTCTTTTTTTCTTTTTTTTCTTCCTGTCTTTATTCAAGTGTTGCCTGTATTTCTCTCAGTCTGCCTCTCTGGGTTGGTAGCCGAAACGGTAAAGAGAAGTTATTACAATTTATAATTGTCCAGATATTGTCTTTATGGCGTTTCTCTGTACTTGAGTAGAGTGAATTTTCTCCTTGATACTTGCCAGATAGACCTTGCAGGTGTTGGCTTCGGGTATGCGGTTTTTGGAGCATTGTAAGAGACCCCATACGGCCTTCAACTCGGCCAAGGAAATAAAAAAAAAGATCAATTATAGGAAGTCCCGGTTTTTCATTCAGGAAGTGACACAGTTAATTCCGTTTATCGAAAAGAGATGCAATGGCTGTATTGGGATTATCTATGAAATGTTTATATACCATGATGCATAAAAAATAGGGGACCTTTAGGATCGGGGGAAACAGAGGACGGACTACGAAAGTACGAGTTTCTCGTACTGAGCATGCGCATAAGGGTTTGAAGGCCGACATTTTCGAAGCTGGCGCGTACTCAGGAACAGAAAAACTCGTTACGCGTAGTCGTCCTCGTCCTCCGACGCTAAAGGATCCCTAATTAAGCCAATCAGAATACAGGAAAAGCCCGTTGTATATTCGTCAGTATTCCACCGAAACCTTCCCATCGATCAAGTGCGATTCAACTGTAGTCACACCCAACCTTCCCATCTGGCCACCTGTATTTTCGATGGCATTACTATAAAATTAGTTATGCAACTCTTTCTCCGTGAGTTACACAGGGCTTGAAATACCGGCCGGGTCAACGGACAGAATGTCCGGTCAGAATCGAGCGTTGGTCCGAGCAAATCCGTGGATGACCGGACATGTTCGTCCCGTCATTTGGGCTTTCAAAGAAAAATTCAATTTTGAGACAATCATGATGGAAATTTATTCAATCTTATCATGTTCCCAAAAAAGATATTAACTAGAGGGACTTTTGTTTGTGAAATTGATGACATTTCCTGTTGTCAGTCGCCAACGCAAATTGGCTACTGCTGTGCGTGTTGTAAAGTGCTCAAGATTGCACGCCCCGCTGCGGCCGGAAAATAACAGATGGAATTAAATTTAATTTTGTCCGGCCAAAAATGCCTATGGTCCGGTAGCACAATCACGTTTTTGACCGGACAATGTGTTCCGGCACCTGCCTCAATATGTTCTTTCAAGCCTTGGTGGGTATAAAACCATGATAATAACCCACGTCGAAAGCGCTGCATAACTAGTATAAAGCCAGTGGGGAAGCTGTAGGCAAGATAATGGGATTTGCATGCTGGAATCTGAAATGAGCAGTTGGTGGGGAATGAGTCCTGGCTGGGGTGTCACTCTGTTGTGTTCTTGGACAAACTAACTTCTCATGGTGCAACCCGTCTCTTGGATACATATAAAGGGTAACACCCAAATTACACAACGCTTGACAGGAGTTTCATATCCATTTTCAGCTAGGAGGAGCAACAGGT
>JAHPZR010004003.1:0-55000 GCA_019787425.1 Platygyra sinensis
TTGCATGTTCTCATATTACACCTCAGTGAAATTAACTTGTGCAAAGGAATCTATGATCACAACCAATTGAATTAAGAATAGTCATGAAGGGTATATAGCTGTATACCAAATCATTTATACTGGGATGTTTTGACTGAAATTGCATTATGTAGGTCACTAAGTATTCTGTTTTGGTCTATTTCAATTCTAAATTTGATATCATAAACAGCAGCATAGACTACTGCTGGCAGTCTGTTTGTCTCTAGAAATTTCAGCAGGGATTATGAGGAGACACTACTTAGCCTAAAGAAGAATCGTCTCCCCTTCTTCCCTACTCGGCCATTCTGCCATACCGCTCTTTTGCGTTCGCGATGACTAAACACTCGTCTAAGCCTGGACGTCTAAGTGACCCTTAGAGAAGAAACCGGCTGCAAGCAGACTAACAGCAGCATGCTGTAGCTTTCTTTGTTTGAGAACTACAGTGTTGGTGGATAAATTTAGTTTTTGGAAAATATAGCAAAGAAGACTCCAAGCCCATAGTCTCTTAAGATACCTTTTGGTAATTTAGCATTTGCTTCAAACATATTTGCTGGTTCTGGTATAATATATCCTTACAGGTATGATAATACAAAGTTTCCCTTTGTCATCTTGTTGTTGGTAATGCACATAAAACACTTATTATTAATTTTATTAATTTAAGCTTATGTGTAGTCTCACTCTCCCACTTCCACCAACATGCAAAGGAAAACACATATGAAGAAGTAGGACATCAAAAATAATCAGCCATAGATAACTATACAATAACATCCAAGAGTTGTAAATTTCTGGTTGAGATAACTCAAGACAGGCAGTGATCATAATAGTGAGAAAAATAATCCGAAGCAGCATCCAAAAATCTTGGACATTGGCCAAACAAACGGATGACATGTACAAGAAAACATTAAGAAAAAAGGAAACAAGCCGAGCCCCAAATTTATACACTTATCGTGATAAAAACAAGGATAGATATCACACAATTAACTCCCGCGAATGCTGCAAATCAACGAAAAATCCCCAACTTGCCTTGGCCCGAAGGACTTCAATTTTCGTAAAAATCACAATAGTACTGATCCTTGTTACCCCGCAAACGACCAAAAGAATATCCTATTATCAAATGCTACTCCAATCGGTGTGTACAAAATGCAGAGTGCAGACTGCACACAGGCGGTGTTGGACTGTCGTTTCTCGACCGATTAATATTTCTGCACTCATGATGAGAATCAAACGAAAACTTTCTAGGAGCTGCTAGTGTAATAATATCTAGGCCAGCTACTTGCCAAGCCTCAATGGCAGGTGAGCATTTTTCTGCAGCAAAACTGGTCAATGGAATCGAAGTCGTGCTATGTTGAAAACTTTTGCTCAGCACTCGCGCTTGACATCCGATTCGATTTTCTACTTAGGCGCCATTACAAGCTTTGTTTATCCCAGTGCCAATCAGTCTCTGTTCTTACAAGAACGTACTGGTCATCTGCGGGCACAGCTGGTAGAAACTCACGCTTACTCAAACTATTTCGCTTGGAGCCCTTTCTTTTGTTTTGTCCGCCATTTTGAATTTTCAAGCGGGTTACCGCTGTACACTCGTTCCCAGACTCCCGTTCCCCGTTCCCCGTTCCCCGTTCCCCGTTCCCCGTTCCCCGTTCCCCGTTCCCCGTTCCCCGTTCCCCGTTCCCCGTTCCCCGTTTCCCGTTCCCCGTTCCCCGTTCCCGGTTCCCCGTTCCCCGTTCCCCGTTCCCCGTTCCCCGTTCCCGGTATTAGTAACATCCAAAAGAAAAGTTGAAATTCTTGGGCCGACTGTTTTTCCTCGACGGAAACAATCAGAGGACAAATATCGACGCGGGCGGGGGTTATTGCGTGATACCTGTCCGGCAATTTAGATCACGTGACGTAAAGTAGCCAATAAAATCAATAAAAAATTAATGGGTGGGTTATAATCCCAGATATTCCGCGAGATTGAGCAGGATAATTGTTTTATTATTCAACAAATTGATAACAAAATTGATTTCCAAGCTCGTAACATTTTTAAACCTTTCTGTCGACGAACGTTATTATTCAACAAATTGTAACACTATCCAAATATGGTCATGATGCTCTCGATATCTGTCATCCGTAGGTAACAGATATCCGGCGATATACGTAGCTTCGTACGTGGGAAGAAAAAGTGAAGTGAAAAATGTCGACAGAAAGGTTTAAAAATGTTACGAGCTTGGAAATCAATTTTGTTATCAGTTTGTTGAATAATAAAACAATTATCCTGCTCAATCTCGCGGAATATCGTCTGATTTTAGCCGACTCGGCCTACGGCCTCGTCGGCTAAGTATCAGACGATATTCCTCGCGATTTCGCAGGATAATTGTTAAATATTCTACGTTCCGGCCAAAGTTACAGTAAAACGTATGGAATAGAAGCCTATAGTTCATAAGCCCCCGGCCTCTATATAGCCTTCCTTACCATTACCACCTTTAAAATTGTTAAGTTATCGTCTTTAAATTATCACTAGTAATAGTTATCACTAAAGCTGCCCCCGCTTTCTTTTATTTCTGCTCATTGAAACAAAAATATTGAACGTTATTGTTCTAGTCGGATACTAAAAAAAACCAATTGTCTTGATATGAACTCTTTTTTATATAAGAATATATTTTGATGTGACATCTTGGCCTCGCTACGAAAAGTGGTGTCCAGAGCACATGCACAATGTGCTGAACGCGATCCAGATCCAGAAACCAAACACTTGTACTTGATAGCCTAATAAATTCTAAATAAAACGAAAATGCCATAAGCTATAATGTAAGAATAATACAAGAATATTTTCAGCCTAAAATCGGCAGAAAAATAAGAATATTCAGTCTGGGCCGGAAAAATAACATCCTTAGAAAAGAAAAGAGTGTACGAGCAAACGTATCTCGAAAGCACAACAGAGGTGAAATGTAAACAAAGTATCGCGTTACAGTCGCCATATATGCAAATTAGAGTCAAGCTTTTTGTCCTCAATGAAAACGCCGCAAAACATTTACATTTGGATCCCTGCCGTAAGATTACTCAGTGAAAATAAGCCATCCAAATAAACGAGATGCCAAAGGAATATTTCAAACTTTATTCCTCCAGAGCTAACATTTGAGAGAACCTAAAACATATCTTGCAATATCAAGAGAAAAAAACTGGCAAAAAAAACAGGTGTCAAACTCTGCAAATTACAAGCGGATAACAGCGGAAGCCACACAGAAATATGACCTCTAACGGCTTTACTCTGACGAAATGTCTCCCTAAAAACACAGGATTAGTGCTTAGCGAAATATTCAAAGATCCTCCGATCGTACCATACAAAAGGGGCAAAATTTCCTAAGCGGCTACTACACGTGAATGGGAGTCGCGCAGGCCTGTCACCTTATTGTTATCCTTGGGTAATTCTGACGATCGGAAGGTACTATACTGATTTAACTATTTAGTCGCAAATGAACCACACTGGCCTCGAATTTCGATCTAGTATACTTCAGGACTCTCTGAGCTGTTTTTCCCCCAAAATCCATCTTCAGGATCTCTGAAAGCGTTTTCAATTTGTTTTAGATCATAATCTCGGCCATTTCGAAGCGAGCTAATTTAATCGAGCTGAAATAGTAATGGAGGCCGGCAAATACAAACGCTTTTCAGGGACGCTTGAACTCGAGATCTAAACCAAGGACAAAGCTCGTGGCAAAGACGCCGATCCCGCAAGTCCTCGCGCCCGTGTCCCTTTGCTGGCCTCCCATGAGCGTTTGCGGGAAAAACGTCGATCCCTTGCGGGCGTGCAAGCGATCAAATCGAGATTTTTTGCGGCTATATACCGGAAATACCTACATTCTCTCTTCTTCTCTCTCTATTACGCGGGGAGTCCTAAGGTGCCTCCTCGGGTTTTTGGCCCTCTGGGGCCAAAAACCCTGCGGGGGCAATAAATTGCTAGTGTATTGCGTTATTTTTTTTGTTTATCTTTTGTGTGGTTAATGGAAAATAAAAACTGGAAATGGAAATGGAAATTTGAAATGGATATAACGAACCTCGATATAACGAATTCTTCGATATAACGAACATAATCCGGAAAACCCAAAAGTATAACGAATTACACTGTCAACACTCGACAGAAGATAAATGCTGAACAGATCAACAAATCCTTTAATCCGTATGGTAAAGAGACAGCAACCTTTCAGTCAGCGGCTTATTATGTCATAGACATTGGCGCCATAGTATTTCCACAGAAGTCACCTGTGTTACAAATAATCATTAACTATGACCTCGATATAACGAACATTTCGGTCGTTTGCCCTCAAATTCGCTATATCGAGGTTTTCGATATAACGAACCCTCCATTTAACGAACAAATTTGGCCGGTCCCCAGCGACTTCGTTAAATCGAGGTTCCACTGTACCTATGAATACTCATCGGGGGCGCGACCGCGAGCCTTAAGACGTCGATAATGGAACTCGAAACGTAACTTAAAAAGCGAAAGACAAGATGTAAACCGCCGTTGCTTCCTTCAGATCCCTTCCAAACGACCAAAAAAGACACAGAAACACAGATAAATAACAGTACGTTTATTTTTACCGCTGACGTTGTGTTCGGGTCCCCAGTGACTGTTATGCTAACTGGGGACACCAGTTGGGACTCTTAACAGTTTATGTCCTACCAGCAATTGTTTGTGTTAGTTATTCAAAGTCAGTCCCCAATTCAGATATGTTCAGAAATGCAAGTTAATGAGATGCATGCTGTTTATGACAAGCATCACAAACTGTCCTCTTTCCCCAAAAAGTCACCAGAACACACACAATAGACCTTTTTCGCTTGTAGATTTTGTTTTCCAATACAGATCATGTGATGATACTCAGGAGATTTGATCTTTTGTTTTGCTCATTAAAAAGGGTACATGCAAGCATAATATGTCTGCATGTACTCTTTTTAATGAACAAGACAAAGGATCAAATCTCCTGAGTATCATCACATGATCTGTATTGGGAAAACAAAATGTACAAGCGAAAAAGGTCTATTCTGGCAAGTATGAAGTAACATGAAAATGACACCTTGTGATCCTTATTCATAAATCATGAGTGAACTGGTGGGCGGCTGACCAATTGGCTCTACACTCGACGCAGTCAAGAAGTTGAACTCTGCACTACCGAGAACAAATTCAGGTAGTGGTAAGGGGAAGGATCCAAGCCAGGGATGCAGCGCCCTTAACCACTCGACCTCATCGCCTCCAAAAACCTTTGAGAACTTCCACTTCCTAGCCTGCAAACAGGCTCTCCATATGGGTTATTCCGAGATGTGCGTTCGAACGGCGCGCGGGCGGGCGAGAGAGGGAGAGCCTGCAATGGTCCTTGTACGCTTTGAGTATTTACGTTCAGATTCTGAACGTAAATTGATGATTGGCTAATTTGACTTGGCACATGTCAAATACCCATTCAACCGTGAAGCGTAAATGTTTTTTCGCGCATGTTTTTTTTCAAACGAAGCTTGGTGTCATGAGACTTCAGCAACATGGAAGCGCTAAAAGTAAACAGATTTTGACGATCCTATCGCACTGGAACATAGGCGGCTCAAGCTTTCGTTGTCAGAGGAGTTATATTTTTTACAATGCGAACGATCAGCTTTGTGATACGTGATAAAGTTACCACCGTCATCTACTATTACACAACGACCGAGTTTTCATTACGCGAAACGTGACTCTCCCCTTCAGAATATGGAGGTGTTAACATTGAGGTCAGTTATTGTTAGATAGATAGAAACCTTTATTTTAGTATTTTAGTACATAAATATCAAAATTTCGGCTAAAAGAAGGGCTAAATTGGGCTAAAATGTCCATGAACGTTTTTACCAATACACCCTGAGTCACGTTTCGCGTAGTGAAACTCGGTAATAGTAGATGACGCGAGCTGAAAGTCATCTCTTCAAAGCATGGCACAATTTCAACAGGGAACGCTTCTATAAATCGAGCGGTTTCCTTCCAGCTTTTCGTCGAAATGTTTTCTTCGGAGTTTCTTGATTTGAGTTCATAATAAAAACAAGCGCACGTGTATCAAAAGTTTCATTATTGACAGCCATCCTACAAGGTCACTTCTGCTTTCGTTGTGATTGGTTCATTTCAATTTGATAACTTGACAGGTCAGTCAAGCGGAAAGGAGGCAGAATTCAAATCGTTTAAGGACCATTGCAGGTTCTCCCTCTCTCGCCCGCCCGCGCGCCGTTCGAAAGCAAATCTCGGAATAACCCATATGGAGAGCCTGTCTGCAGGCTATCCACTTCCCTCCCCAGTGAGCTTTTCTGGTGTACTCTGTCATATTCCACCGCAAAGTGAACCCATTATTTCACATCGAGTCACAGTCACAAGTAACAAAAGTCCTAAGAAGGTTTCCTGTGAACAATTTTTCCGTTCTTTATGACAAACTTGATCACGTTGTCATGGCCACCAAGTTGATAGACAAGATGCTCCCATCTGCAACAAGGCACAAAGGAAGATGATGAAATCAAACATTTTTTTAACTCTCCCTGAATATATAAATTATTCCCACCTAGGCATTGTTTCGGAAAAAAAAAACAAAAAAAAAAAAAAAAACAGGATAAGACACCACGTTCGCTTACGAGATATGGGGGGTGAGTTGTATCCCATCTTTGCCTAACCACGCGAGTTGTTTCATTATAGATCAATTATATATTACATGGACGAGTCTTTTACTGGAAAATATACCACTCGTAAAATTCATGTGAAACTACATCCGGGATTCGAGTGGCGTATTTTCCATATCCTCACTGGTGAAGATATCGATGATTTCACTGATATCAAGTTTGTCCCTTAAATTGTACTTAAATTCGTTGCTGTATGATCGAAACATATTCGGGTCCTCCTGGAAAGTCTTCGGCAATCTTCGGAAATTTTCGGAAACGCTCGTTTGGCCTTCGGAATAATTTTGGAAAATCTTCGGAAAGAAGTCGGAAATCTTCAGAAAATCGTCGAAAACACCGTCATCAGTATATCTAGATAATAAAAAGAACATTGCATGTTAGCTCAAAGATAGGAATGTTATGTTCTCGTGGCAAGAACAATATCTCACTCGTCTGCCCCTCCAACATAAAATTCATATCTTTTCGCCACCGTCTAAACACGTCTGCGTTCACAGGCTATCGTCAAATATCCTCTATATATTTTGTGGTAGATGGAAACAAAGGTTATTCAAAAAAGAAATACTTGATAAGTAGGAAGTCTCGAGCATTTCTGGAGCAATGTCATATATAATTTATTGAAAAATCGCACACCTCTAAACGACAGTGACTCGAAACATTCCTCGAATCGTTGTTTCTGAGGTTAAATTAACAATGCGTCTTCGGGCAGCGGTGCAGTGCACTCTTTTAGCTTTTCCTTTTTCCTTTGGAAAAATATTTCTCTTCACTTTTTTTTCACTTAAAGCGGATAGTTTGTACGCTAAAATTATGCAATGAAAAATATAGGTCACAATTAACGTTTAAGAGAAAACGAGCATTTAATTCGCTGTCGAGCTTAGCTTGACGAAAATCTTTTACCTTGCGTACGTGCACGCGGTAATGACGAGAAGCTCGGGTGCAGTGGAGACGAACAATGCAATACTGAGGAATCACCTTAAAAATAATCGCTGTAGCGAACGAGGTAGACAGCTGACGTTTCGAGCTTCAGCCGAACAGGCTTTGCGCTCTGCGAACCGTCCGTAGTCCCATATGGAATCGTGGGAAATTTGCATTCTGCCTCCAAACGAGACTAATCTGGGCCCCCGAAACAACAACAACAACAACAATAACAAGTTAAATGGGATGTGAAAGCAATTATCTTTATCGATTTTTCCAACAAAGAGTTACCTTGGAGCATCGATAACCAGCATGTCGGCTACCTTTCCAGGCTCCAGAGATCCATGAGTGTGTGACCGGCCTAAAGATGCTGCCGCATTAATTGTAGCAGCTACTAGAGATTCCTCCATTGTCATGCGCAGATTAACACAGGCAAGGTGCATTGTCAGGGGCTGAACAAACAAAATAACATAGTCCCGTTTCAACAATGGATTGTCATTCAATTTGATGAGTAGAGCAATATTTTTCATGGTGGGATAAGTCTTTAAAGCCTGGCACTTGTTTGAGATGGCAATATATTAAACACAAAAGTTTAATCACACTCCTAAACACTGAGAAGGGTCACGGATTATTTTGACGAACTAAAAAGTGTGTGAAAATGTGTTCAATCCCTACGTGAATAACGTCTTGAGCGTTTAGGATATTTCCTCAATGAAAACTTACTGAGAAGAAAATGGAATAACAAAATCGCAAAAAAATCTGTCGATTCAGATATCCAAACACGTCAGGGTCTTGATGTACTAGTTTAAACTTGATGAATTATTAACATGTGAGAATTTTACGGCAATAACACTTGCACAGCATGAAAATCTTTACGTCAACAACAAGGCTTTGACTTACCATGGACAAACAGAATGCATTAGGGTTAAAATCAGAACCAAGAGCAACTGGGACACCTGTCAAAAAAACACAAACAAACAAAAAAAACATAATCACTCTTAGGGTAGCAGTGTCTAAAAGCACTGACTTACAGGTAAAATTAATTTAAAAACACTTTTTAATTATCACCCAGATTTCAAAAAGTTCTGGTTGACATGTGGATCAAAGCAGAGAACAATGGAGGTTTTATTCTGCAGCTTGGACTGTACCTAACCTGAGTCAATCATTGCTCTTGCGGGTGGGCATTTAAGTCGCAAGATGTATGCTGTGGTGGGAAGAAGCACGGCTATAACAGATGCTGCAGACATGGCTTGAATTCCTTCGTCACTTATTTCTTCAAGATGGCTTATTGCCCTCGCTCCAAGCTCGGCACCTAGCTGACATGGAAACATGAAATAATTGCCTGTTTTTTTTTTTTCAAGTAGTAAGGTCACTTCAGCACAGCAAGCTAGCAAGCTTTTCTCCAATGCCATGATATAGCCCTCACCCTTACAGTAAATAAACTAATTACACCTGGAGCTTTGTGGCAAAAATGCATTTATAAAGGGCATTTTTAGCCTGGATACCGGTATGAGCCAAATTAGATCCAATCTATTCAAATGGACAGTTGAAACTAAAAGTGCTATGGCACCACTCTCTCGTCTCTCATTGCTCTTTAGGACAGTTTTGCTTGGGCAAGCACAGAAGTCAAAATTTCGAGTCAGCTTTTGGACAAGAAAGTGGCCTATGACTTTTGGTTTTAAGAGAGATGCAAGACAAAGCCAGGAAAAAAAAAAACATTAGGCTTGAACGAGACTCAAACCCAATAATGGCCTCTGCTATATGCTGGTGACATCAAAGAAGTCATGGGTTCAAAAACTCAATCCATATCTTACAGTACAGACCTTCAATTTAAGTGAGAAATAAATTTATATACCTCAGCAGCTTTCATTGGGTGCAGTTCATCACCATGAAAATTTAGAGCCAATCCTGCAGCTTTTCCTGCTTCAAGGATCCTTCTTGTTTCATCTAAACCAAACACACCCTTCTCACAAAATACATCAATGTTGTCAACATTTATTTCCTCATTTTTCATTAGTTCCTGAAGCTTGGGAATCTGTCTATTGATAACATTATCAGTTGCTTCTTCAGGAGTACTCCCTCTGAGAAGAAGAACAACAACAAAAAAATACTCATTTTTCAGACCTGCTGCAATTAATGTCAATAAATACTAGCATCATGGTAGACTTTCACATTTTTTTTTTCATGATTTTCTTTCGCATCACGCACAACAGACTAAGTTTTCAACACATGCACATGTTCTAACACATGCTCTGAGGATGCAGGGATGACGCAGTGGTGAGAGCGTTCGCCTCCCACTGCTGTGGTCCGGGTTTGATTCCCGGACCCGGCGTCATGGGTTGAGTCTGTTGTTGGTTCTCGTCCCTGCTCTGAGAATTTTTCTCTGGGTTTTCCGGTTTTCCCCCCTCCACAAAAACCAACACTCCAAATTACAATTCAATCCAGAAATAAGGGCCACACAGTTGTCAGCTTTGCTGTTAAGTGTCACCCTCACTAAATTACAGTAGGCTGATTTTATTATTGTAAGTTGTATGTACCTACTTGGGAACAGAGTGTGCTCCGCAGAATGTGCTAGAAATTTCAATAGGTAACTCTTTTTTGGCCTTTTCAATGACTCTCAACATCTTCATCTCTGATTCCACATCTAACCCATAACCACTCTTGGCTTCCACTAATGTTGTCCCTGATCGTAACATTCTGAGCAGCCGTTCTCTAAATGTTTCATACAGCTCCTCCTCTGTAGCTCGGCGAACATGCTGAACAGTGAAACCTATTCCACCACCTGTCTTGTGTATATCCATGTAACTAGCTCCTGCAAGCTGTTGTATGAATCATTTTTAATTAGTATAAATCTGCTAGCATTCTATATGAATGCAATTTACATGTAATAATTGGCTGTGCTATTCACGATCTATCCTGTGATAGACAGCGAGGAGGATACATGTACATTATGTAGCAGTGTGCCCTTGTTAACAGAATAAAGTGTCTGGGATTTAGATAAAGGTTTGAAAAACTTGCAGATTTATACACTACAAAACTTTCAACTTATAGATTACTTGCTGCTGATTTCTACTACATGAGAGCTGATCGGGCTTCACCCTCGTCAACTATAACACGGTAGAAATCTCAAGCTCATAATCTAATTGCTTAATATAATATGTTGAATTATTCAATATAATTGAAAGGCCGCATGCAAGAACGTCCCCTAGATTTTTGGCTAAAATGGAAAATGGCCAAAACAGCTCCAAACTTCACATGCCAATTTGTTTATACCTATAGAAAACTGCCTTGCACTTATTTACCCTCGTTTCTGTTGCATATTCCAGAAATAAAGTATGCTAAAACACTTGCATGTCTTAGAACGCGTCTTTTGGAACTGCTTTGTTACACTGACAATACTAAATTGGCTTTGTTTTTCTTTTAAGTTTTTTCAAATGCTAACTTTAACTCCTAGGGTTATGAGTTCCCAGTTTTATTAGAGTTAGGGTTAGGGTTACCGCTTGAAACTAGGGTTAGTGCTGAAGGTTAGGTTTACCGAGCAAGGTTAGGGTTAGCATTTGGGGTCAGGGTTAGATGGGCGGAGCTTAGAGTTAATGTGCAGGCCTAGGGCTATTGCTTAGGGTTAGGGCTAGCGCTCAGGATTAGGGTTATGGCTTAGGATTAGGGCTAGCGCTAAGGGTTAGGGTTATTGCTTAGGGTTAGCGCTAGCGGTGTTAGGTGTTAGGCCAAGGGAAAGAATCTCGACTTGCACGAATCGATACCTAACTGAAGTCAATGAATAATGGATAGAGAGAGAGGTTGATGTTTTGCAAATTGGCTGCGTCGGTGATTGAAATGTTTCTGCGTGAAATTACTTTTTTGGCACCAAACTGCTCGTTCCATGAAATGATTATAGCTGACAACACAGAAAGAGGACTTGCCTTAAGCTAACACGCTGCTCATGCCCAAAAAAGTGCATGAAACGGAAAATTTATCAGCAAAGGAACGCTGAAATACAAAGCAAAATTTACATTTGAGCTGAAGTTTTCTTTTTCCTATGGTTAAACCTGCGATCAGGCATTCTTTGTCTTTTTTCTTCGCGGCGGACTCAATTCTATCACAATTCAAAGTAATCATCTGCTTGGAAAACCACGATACACACTCACGGAACACTTGCTTGCGAATTTAACTGACCTACTGATTTCTCTTTGGCCCATAAAAATGGCTTAGAAACTTTGAAGGTCTTCGAAGGACAGGTCAAATTCAATGACTTTGCTGCCTAGCTTTTCTCGCTAGTTCCCGGCCGTGTATGAGTCACGTTAAGACGTGTGTTTCGCTCAACATTCAGTTTTATGTTGTTTGTTAAGTTTAACGCGTGCGCTGTTTACGTTTAATGTTGCGCGCGTGCTGTGTTTGAATTTACATCGTATCGCAATGATGCTTGTCGCGTAATGCATTAGTTTAAAGTAGCGTAATTTTGAGAGTTGTCAGTTGTACGGAAACAACAACGGTGATCAAGTCCGTGCGCTCACCAGTTATTGCTAACCAGATCAGTTATTGTTAACCAGTTCAGTTATTGCTAACCAGATATTGCTAACCAGTTAAGAGTCAGTTACGGAGGCAGTCAAGAAGTAAGTTTTAGTTGATTTGCAAGTTCAGTTTACATTAATTTTCTGTTTGTTTTGGGCACTTGTAAGGCCGCGTGCCAACATGATTTCTTTGTTTTTTAGATCGAATTGAATTGTTACAATAAATACGATTCTTCCTTCGTAATTGGCGTTTTGGTATTTTGCTCAACGGAACAACGTGGTATACATGTAAGTTGTGCACCATGATGGTCCTGGCGCTTTACGTATGAAAGATTATTATGGGATATCCGAGAAATTTTTGGAGCGAAGGATGATGGGGCGACTAATTTCAAGAAAATAATAAGAGTCTAGAAAGCAGTTCTAATTACCAATACTGACACATGCCGAAGTTTGGCAAATGAACCGTAAGTCCGTGACAGATGCTTTGTTTTGGAAGAAGAAGCGTCTCGCCTGGCTCACTTGTTCTTTAATGGCTAAGTTAATGGCGGACTTAAACCATGATCTTGGAACAAAAACACACCTCGGTTCTTTGAGGCATGCTCTGAGGCATGCTTGTGACTCAATGAGGGTCAGAGGCTTAATGATGCCAAATCTCCTACCAGGCAGGCACAAATATTCCTTGTGTTGAATATTGGTTGAAATAACGAGCAAACTCTGCTTATAAGCCAACTCTGACTTTGTTTTATCGCTTTGCGCGCCAAAAGCGTACGTCACAATGGCAGCTAAAAAACATAACATCCCAGATCCCAACCAGTAAAAACGGCATTTCAGTTACAAAGACACAGTGAAGGTTTTGGAAAGAAGAAAAACAGAGCGAAAAAAAAAAAAAAGATATCACTGACCTTGAATCGAGCCCTCAAAATGCATGGAATATACTTATTAATTTTTATACAAAAAGGTGTCAATGATTGTCACTACTGTGTGAGTTTACATATCAAGTGATGTTGGTATCTGCCTTAAATACATCCAATGGATTAGAGGGACAACATACAGTACCGATCAGAAGAACCTAACAGGGAACGCTTGACCGAACGCGTTCTGTTGCCGTTCCGCACGCGTTCCCGTTCCCGTTCTGTATCCGTTCCGTACCCGTTCCGTTCCCGTTCCATATCCGTTCTCTGTCCGTTCTCTATCCGTTCTGTTCTGTTCCCGTTCTGCCAGTGTTCCATCGGTAAGCGTTCTCAGAACTCGTTCAGAAAAACAAGATTTCCGGGAACTCGTTTACAGGAATGCTTCACTCGGTTAAAACTTTCGCCGTATGTGTGCGTGCAAAAATTAAAACAATAAACTTACATTTTCGTGGTGAAAATGTGAGTCGAGTTACTTGAAAAATATGGGAAGAGGATTGTAATATAACTTCAAGGCCAGTTACCGAATCTTTTTTTCCGAAATGATACAAAGCGACCGGTAGTCTGTGTGATTGCGCGAGGAAAAGAAGTAACGAGCTGGCCAAGCACTTTCCAACACCATCAATGAAGAAATGCAAGTAAAAGACGGACTTTCGGCTCTTGTAGTCACACAAATACTTTAAGTGAGATTTAACATTGAAGTATCACTGAAAAAGGTTTCCTGAAAAATCGTGCGGCGAATGCGGAGAAAACTTGGCTGGAGGACGGGAGCGGTACAGAGTACTACAAGCCGAAGCGAGTGCAGCACAACATTTTGTGATACTTTTAGTGATGTTCTTTTAACAGGCGAATGCTAAGTGAAGATTGAATGTTATCCCCTTCGATTCTTCCGCAATGTTGGCGAACAACACCGTAATAAAGGTCAACCAAAACAGCGAGGTCTGTTTTCGTGTGAAAGCTTGTCAATCCCAGTCTAACTCGACTCGTCATTTCATTTCCTTATTTGGGCATAACTTGGGCTTGTGGACAATAACAAAATGGCCGCTACGAACATGAAATGGACAAGAGAACTGAGAAGACGCAGGGAAGATGCTCGCTTAATTAGTGTGTGTAAAAAGAATTGAAAAATGACATAAGATGATTCGTTCCGTTAATTTCTCAAGATCGCCGGGCCGTAAAAGAATTGGACGAACGTGTATTTAAAATTGTATCGTTTTCAAATCCAGCCGGTAAGCACTCTGATAGATCTCTGATAGATCTCTGATAGCGTGACATCTACTACAGTGTAGCATGTGTTCTAAAGAACGCGTTCTCTTATAGTTTACGTTCCAGAGAACGCTTTTACAATTTTTGCGATCCGTCACCATTCCGTATCCGTTCGATATCCGTTCGATATCCGTTCTGTATCCGTTCTATACCCGTTCCGTTCCCGTTCTCGTACCCGTTCTGTATCCGTTCTGTACCCGTTCGCGTTCGCGTTCCCTGTTAGGTTTCTTCTGATCGGTACTGTAACTCAGCATTAATATGCCACCCACACTATTCTGTTTTCTACAGGAAGAAGGTTACTATCTCATGTTTAAAATAGATTTTTTTTTACCTTCATGGCAAATTCATGGACCCTGTCACCAACCCACACAGGATGGGTGTGGCCATCTACAAGACCTGGATTGAAGACAACTAGATATCATAAATATATAGGGGATATTACATGGATCTGTGTAGATATGGGATATCTCTTCAAGTCTTCAACTTGATATCTCACGAGTGAGTAGTCAGCCAACGAGTAAGATATAAAGTTGAACACAAGAAGAGGTATTCCATATCTACAAGCAACCATGTATTATGTTCATTATATGGACAATCAGATAACAATGTTTTTGATGATTTTCAAAAGATTTCCGACCACCTTCCAAAAATCTCCGAAGAGTCTCAAAAATTGTTGGAAGGCCTCACTTACATTACCAAATATTTTCCAAAAATTTCTGACGATAACTGAAGATTACCCAACACCTTGATGGAAGATCTGAACAAATTGTTTCAATCAAACACCAATACATTAAGCAACGGTAATGGTCCAAAAATACAACAATTGCATCAGTGAGGTCATCAATATCTTTGGAAAATATACCACCCTAGTCCTGGATGTGGTTTCATAATATATGAATTTTAGGAGTGGTATATTTTCCAGTAAAGCACTCAATCATGTTTATAATAACAAAATAGCATCTTTCTCTGTGTACTAAAGGCTGGTTTTCACTAGCAATTGAATCCTGTTAATAAGCTACCATTTCACGTGTTTTGCGGACCTGTGTATGACGTGTCATGTTCGTATCACGTGTTATAAATAAGCACGCGGGCTGTCTTGGATTTTTTGATCCTCCATGTTGTTGTTTTTGGAAAAACTCTGGACATTTGTACTTGGAATGAAACAGTCGGTAAGGATTACTTCTGTAAAATTTCACTCGTTTGGTTCCCGTATTTACTTAGTTCACTGTAATGTCTCTAGAAAACCTGGACCAACTGAACCTGAAACGCATTGCGTAGCACCTGGGCTTCGTAACAAGTCCTAGTTCGAGACATGATGATCAGAGCAGCAAGGTTACAAGATACACTGAAAATAAAAAAAAAACCCTCAAACCCTCAGATTAAGAAGCAGAACACCTCTGCATTTGACTCTGCTGCTCATGATCTAGTGAAATCCACGTTGCGGCAGAAAAACAAGGAGCAGACATATACTAAGTGTTGTCCTAATAATAATGATGTGTTTTGGGGGCTTCATAATACTAAACCCCTCACAGTGAAAATAAAAACAAGAGACTTATCCATATGGCTCATGCCTGAGAGGTACTCCCAAAAAAATTGTGTGGGAGTGTGCAGCTGGCTTCCCAAAACCCTTGCCCTATTTATGGCCAAAATCTGTGATTTCCCTACCATATTTATGACCTGACAAAAATGAGATTCCCTATACAGCCCGGGTTTTATTAGAAGCCGGGACCTGGGTACCAGCACCCGTCTTCTCTGAGCACAGTACCCACCTTCGCCAAAATGAGGTTTCAAGTAGACAAATATGAAATCAAAAGCCAAACTAGCCAAAACTTCTTTTCACTGCTTTTCTGCCTTGCCAGGGGAGTCTAACCAGGAATTGCATCTCTGAATTACAGTTCTTTTCTTTGTGAAAACTCATATTTCTGTGTCTGGATTACTGAAGAATATCTCAAGCAACGGATAAATTTCGATGTTTGATCGCATTGCACGAAACGCATCGCCTACGTTATCAAAGTAGTAACCAGGACCTACCCTCTCTCATGCTGTTACATAACATTTGCATGTGACGTGAAACTCTACGATCTATATAACAGGCCATCTGATAGGATGCGGAAAAAAAATGGAAAATTATGCGGAAATTTTCTGCAATATTATGCGGACGAAAGTGACGATTATGCGGAAAAGACGCCAGATTATGGGGAAATTTCTAGAATAGATAAAACTGTTCCCTTGGTTTTTTTCAATGTATAGAATACACTTTAATGTCTCACCAAGAATTTAAGTCATTTATGACATGTTTGACCTTTTGCTGCCATTCATGGGCAGGTATTTCTTCGTTCAACGCAGTTTTTCCTAAGTTTGTTTGAAGCTTAGTAACCAGGCATAATCGGACAAGGAAAACTGGACACCGAAAGTCCCACACTAGAACCCAGGCCCATCAAAGACGCATGAACCGTCTGGAGGGGTGAAATTGTTTACGGGCGAAAACGCGTGTTTTTCGTCGCTGTTTTGGGTGAAAAACTCCAGACCTTTAAAATGATTTATCTCTTCGCTATTTTTGCTTCTGAGGATGGTAAGCAGTTGCTTTCTTGCTTATATGTAGCAATTTTCTAGTTTTATGCGGAAAAATGGCCTAAGGATGCGGAGGATGCGGAAGTAGGCGAATTATGTGGATCCGCACCACCGCATCCTGTCAGATGCTATGATATAATGTTTGTTTCAGTTATTATCATTTAAATCAGAAAAGCAAGCGTGACTCACTATCTAACAAACTAAGTAATACACTGGTAAGCCAGTGAGTTAGGTTTATTATTCATACTGTTACTGAGGCTGGAAATAGTTAAAAAAGTACATGTAGTTACATTATTGGTTTTCATGAAGTCACTTTGTGCTTGTCAATTTTAGTAAATTCTCTAAGGCTGTAAACAGTTGCAACATTGCTTGTCATGAAGTTACTTTGTACTACTGTAGTATAAGTAAAAGCTTCGTAAATTATTTACAATTTTCGTTTGCAAAATGAGGACACAGAATTACAAATTTCCACCTCAGAATGCTGGAAAATGCACTTGCGAGAGTCTAATTTTCAAAAATTTTCCGGGGGGGGCATGCTGGATCCCCCTAGAGGCTCGGGCCTTAATGGCCCTTCGGTTTATAGCCATGCATAGTAGTTATAGTTTCTTTTTCTTGTTTGCATTTTTCTTTTTTTTCTTTTTTCCTCGAAGATATTAGCTTTTAAGCTACACTAAATTCGAGGTTATTTAATAAATAAAGTTATGTTATGTTATGTTTATGTTATGCCAGCTTACTCTACCACGAGAACCCTCCTACTTCAAAACTTAGTGAAACCCCTGCCTATAAATTTATGACTTTTGCCACTGGTTCAGTTACCCTAAGCATAGTTCATGAAGGGCTCATGTAGATGATGTCATTGATAAAGATGAAAAAGAAAAAAAAAGAACAAATCCCCAAAACAAATAAAAAATAAAACCAAATATACCTAATTCAAGATTGGAGTTAAAATACAATACCCTGTTAACAACCAAAATAGCCGAAACCAATATTTATGACCAACAAGGCTCATTCTCGTCCCCAGAGCTCGAGGCCGTGCTCTGTTTGGTCAGCACCAAGAATCACGGCCTCTGGCCAGGTCCAATGACATTCTGGTTTTGAATGGCTTAATGTAAACACAAAAGATTCAGACCAGAACCAATCAGATTTGTCAGACTTGACTCTGAGCATGTGCAGAGTGACAGAAGTCCGTGAATCATGGACTTCCGGCTTTGGACCTGGCCAGAAGTCGCGATTCGTGGAGCTGACCAAACGGAGTGCGGCCTCTGGAGTCGAGAATAAACATGGCTGAAAACCCCCTATACAGCCATGTATATACCCAAGGGAGTGCCCCACCTCACCCCAACCCCGGGGGACCCGCGCGGGTCTTACTGAGGGGGGTGAATAGGCGTATCTAAATCCGCCGATCCGCTAAAATTAATGGCTGCATCCGTTGATCCGCTCAAAAAATCAACTAAAACCAAATCCTCAAATTGTTTGCATGCCATGTTAGATGATACGCGAGGTACAAAGCGACTTAAGGTGTTGGAAATGCCTTGAATTGCGCGATATTGTGTAGGCTCGATTTCCGCTGCTCTCTCGTGTCTGGTCTACCCTCCCCGAGAAGAACGGCTGGACGCGTGAGCGGGAAACCATGTCTGTGACGTCAATTCATAATTTAATTCATGCGGTGCTCGTCGCCGGAAACGTTATCTGATTACAACCTACGGGTGACGTGTTGGTCTGCATGGTTTCTGCTGCAATTTGTCACGTATGTTTTGCTAGTGGGTTTGTTTTACCCATCATGTAGCTCATTTAAAAAATAATTTTGTCGGGTTCGCCAAAGACTGGTGTCTATATCCTTATAAATCGTAATACTTCTATTTGCCTGACTTGTTCGTCTCTTGAGCTCAACGTTTAGCTTGATCTGACTCTTTGTTGACTTTGTTATCTGACGTTCCGGAACCCAGAGTTGTTGGCTGAAAAATGAACACATCTTAGCAATTGACAAACCTTTCTAGCGTTTTTCGTTGTGAATTTTTAAACTTTCGATATTAATTGTCCCTGAAGTTCTCTTGTATACTATTTATCAATTCCACATTGTCTGCCATCACGGGCCGCAATCCAAACTGGCGAGATAATTTATGCCCGACAAAAATCTGCGGGCGGTTATCTGATTGGTTAAGACTAACAAAAGAATCCTCACGCGTCCAGCCGTGCATTCGGGGGAGGAGCGCGGGCTCATTTCCCGAAAAGGGGCTGGTAATCGAGCCTAGATATTGTGTTTTAGCGTTGTCTGGATGACTATCAACGAAAGTAAGTAAGTAACCAACGTCTGTATCTAAACAAAATCTTGCAGATACAAGAAAAAAGAGCAAGCGTATGGCAACGTCAAGCTCAAGTGCCTCACTTTTTATCTAGTCATTTTCTCCACTGCATGACATCCGGCATATAAACGAGAGAAGGTGAAATTTCAGATGGAACGTTTAGATCCACGATCCGGCCCTCCTAACAACCAAAATCCAAAATCCGGGCCCAAAGACGGGATAAAACCGCGATCCGCTGTGATCATAGGATCCGCAGATCCGTTAAAATTCGCTCTGAATCTAGAATTCATCCGGGCTAAAATATTTACCAAATCTACCGATCCGTAGACCTACATTATTCACTCCCCTCCTCACTTGTTTGTTTCCTTACTATTATCTTACTTATCGTTAATCTTATGAAGTGAATTGGTCTTACCAGGAACTATACACATTCCAGAAGCATCCACTTCGTCTTCAAATATACAGTTGTGATAATCCTGGTCAACTTTGTCATCAAAATCAACACATTCTATTTTTCCCGCGTTGTTCACCACAATAGACACGCCTCTCTCCAGTCCCCCTTCGAGAATCGCCAGACGTTTCATTGCTTCTCCCGTCAAAAGACGCTCATTGTTATTACAAACTAACACTACTTGTTTTGCATGATGAATTCGAAGGCTGTACATCATTAAATCGCTATAATTTGGAGATTTTTGACCGCAAATCCTCGGCGGTTTCCTGAGGACTTTCCCGAGTAATTTGCCAATGATTTGTCCGCGATCTCAGCTGTTACTTTCATAACAGCATGCGCACTTTGTCCCATGCAGTTTCTATGGCGACAGTCAACCTCGTTATCGTTCCAAACAAAAATGGCTCCCGCTCTCGAGAGGTTTTGCTAAAAATATAAGCCAAAACCAAGTATTTAAGAGTGATCGCAAAGGGAAATCGATCCTTTTTCCAAAGAAATCATATCTATCGCTATAGAGGCGTCAAGTCTCCTTCAAGCAACTGGGTTAGAACGTGGTACTATCTTCAGGCAAAGAGTTATTTGTAGACGTACAGCATTGCAATGTCCCGATCAGGTTCTCAGGCTTCTAACAAGCAGCCACGCTCAGGTAAGGAGGAAGAATTAAATTAAATTGATTAAGGCTAAAGGGAAAGTCGTACACATAAAACTTCTTCATTCAGGTATAAAATTATTTGTCGTATTAAAAGCGAACATTGTCTCGATTCATGATCAGTTTACAAGTAACTTAATATATAAAGTACATGCATGTACGAGAGTTCCAAGCTCAAGTTCTCTATCTGACTTATTTATGACATTTATAAAGTTCCAAAATTAAGTAATAAAGCGTCCTGTATCATGATTTTCCAACTAAACACAACTTGCTAGAAGCTGAGGTTGTAAATGTTGTTATTTTTTATTGTTATAGGAGCACAATCTGTCTCTCGACAGTCGGACAAACCAGGTTTTCAATCTGCAAAAACAAGTTCTGGAAAACATTCTGCCCTATCAGGTACATAATTACATAAGCTTTGAAAGTAATTATTTAATAAATTAAGCTTACATGCATATGCTTTTTGTACATGCACTCTCATGGATCGGACAGGAGAATGTCAGTGTTTAAGTATCATTAACGTGTGGATGTACAGTAGAACTGATACATGGGAAATCTTGGCTCTTGAAGTCTTGCAAGCCTGTATAGCTGATCTGAAGTGAGTCACATCAATAGCATGAAAGGTCTATAACCTTTAACTTTAACATTTGATTTTGTATTACTTGGACATGAGTTATAAATTAATGTTGTTTTATTACTTTTTTTCCCCTCAGTAATTGAGTCTGTGGTAAATCCCAATCACAATCCATTTACTGTTCCTCATGATAATGATGTATTTATGCTACGAGACAAGGAAAGACAGAGAAAAAAACAGGTGATCTCTTATGATTCTAATTAGCTCCGGCAAGAACTGTTGTTAACCTTTAGTTAGTAGTTTAGAGAGTACAAAACATGGACCCCTGGTCTATGGACCCCAACCTCGTTCCCAGGGTCTCTCTTCTCTGCCTCCCTTGGTCGTTGGAAGAAAGACCCTGGTTGCGGCTGGTCACGTGACCACCCAGAATCTGGGTGGTAAAAAAAATCTGTTGGGTGGGAGGGGTGGTAGAGTGTTTTATTTGGTTGAGGTGACAAACTTTGTGGGTTTCAAATCCTCTAGCAGTCGCTAAAAACTACTCGCTCTATCGGGGTTCGAAGTCGAATTTGCCAATGAAGAATGCTACACGATTTCTGCCATCTTCAAAATATAGAAGACTTTTGTTCACAAAGAAATTCGACAGCTGAATGGAGCAGAAACTTTTTGGCGGTTTATAGCGAATGTAGGTCACGTACCGGATCGAAGTGAAACCAGTGGATCAGTCTCTTGAATCTTTGAATTCGGAGGTAATTTATTTTCTTCTTTGTGCGGTTTTTTAAATGCTAAAAGTAGTTCTGTCATACGGTCGATTAGCCGAGTATTCTGACTTGCATTTGAGGAGGCTAGTGGAAAAGGGGGATAAGTGATGATTTTGGTTGTTTTTGTTTCTTGCTCCAAATTAGCTGAATTTTTGCATGTGGCCTTTATTCCATTTGAAAAACATCAGCCTGTATTTTTTTTCGCTGGTTTGCTCTTCGTTTTCGAGATATTACGTATGCAAACAACCCTCAGTGATCTATTGTTGAACGAAAAACAAAAGAAACCTTTTGTTTCGCTAAAGGATCAAGTCACTATAACACAATGGTTCTTGACGCTGCTTCGTTAGCTCAAGGGGATAACGCGCCGAACGAAGCTGATTCGAATTTGTTTTGATGTGACACTCGAGGGCTCGATTCAAGGTCGATGAAATCTTTTTTTTTTTTTTTCGTTGCTGTTTTTCTTCTTCTTTCAAAATCCTTCTTCGTGTCTTTGCAACTGAACTGCCGTTTTCACTGGTAGGGATTTTTTTTAGCTGTTTTCGAGATATTACGTATGCAAAAACTTGTATTTGTTGTCACGCCAGCACGTGACTGCAAAGACGGTAATTTCACTTAAAATCCCGCAAAATATTGATCTTTGCAGCGTGCAACCTTGAAAAAGTGCTGATTTGAGGTAAAAACCGTTACAATGTTGATTCCACGTTAACGTGCGACCGCAAAGACGTTAATTTCACTCAAGTTACAGGCAAATGTTAATTTTACGCAATGCGCAAGCTTTAGACAATGTTGATTTCAGGTCATTTACGGACAGTTGAAATTTTGACTTCACATTATCGCGCCGCCCAAGGACTTTGATTTCACTTAGAGAACCGTGAAAAGTTCATTTCACGCAGCATGTAAGCTCAGTTGAAAGGCCACGTGCAAGAATGTCCGCTAGATTTTTCGCTGAAATCGAACATGGCCAACACAGCTCCAAAACTTCGCATGCCAATTTGTTTATACCTGTAGAAAACTGCCTTGCACTTATTTCCCCTCGTTTCTATTGCGTATTCCAGAAATAAAATATGCTAAAACACTTGCATGTCACAGTCCGCGTCTTTTGGAACTGCTTTGTTACACAGTACTATTAGCGTTGTTTCTCTTTGAAGTTTTTTTCAAATGCTGACTTTAACTCCTAGGGTTAAGAGTTCCCAGTTTTATTCGAGTCAGGGTTAGGGTTACCGCTCGAAACTAGGGTCAGCGTTGAAGGTTAGGCTTACGGAACAAGCTTAGGGTTAGCGTTTGGGGTCTGGGTTATGGGTCGAGCTTAGGGTTAACGTTCAGGCCTAGGGTCATTGCTTGGGGTTAGGGCTAGCGCTCAGAATTAGGGTTATTGCTTAGGATTAGGGCTAGCGCTCAGAATTAGGGTTCTTGCTTAGGATTAGGGCTAGCGCTCAGAATTAGGGTTATTGCGTAGGATTAGGGCTAGCGCTCAGAATTAGGGTTATTGCGTAGGATTAGGGCTAGCGCTTACAGTTAACGCTAGCAAATCAAGTTTCAAGTTTTATTATTTTACACTGTTTACAGACGTGATACAACTTAATCTAACATAATTTACAATTATACAGAAATAAAAAAAAAATACAAACAAGTTAGACAGAAAAGAAACACTATTTAATCGTGTACAGTGACCAAAGTAGCTAATGAGCTTTCGAGTTGGTTTAGGCTAGAGTTAAGGTCAGGACACGTTAGGGTTAGCGGTGTTAGGCCAAAGGAAACAATCTCGACTTGCACGAATCGATACCTAACTAAAGTCAATGAAAAGTGGCTAGAATGAGAGAGAGGTTGGATGTTTTGCAAATCGGCTAAGTTGGTGATTGAAATGTTTCTACGTGAAATTACTTTTTTAGTACTACAAAACTGCTCGTTCCATGAAATGATTACATCCGACAACACAGAAAGAGAAAGCCTTAAGCTAACATGCTGCTCATGCCGAAATAAAGCACATGAAACGGAAAATTCATCAGCAAAGGAACGCTGAAATACAAAGCAAAACTTACATTTGAGCCGAAGTTTTCTTCTTCCTATAGTCTTCCTATAGTTAAACCTGCAATCAGGCGTTCTTTGTCTTTTTTTCTTCGCGGTGGGCTCGATTCTATCACAATTCAAAGTAATCATCTGCTTGGAAAACCACGATACACACACACTGAACGCTTGCTTGCGAATTTAACCGACCTGCGATTTCTCTTTGGCCCGTAAAAATGGCTTAGAAACTTCGAAGGTCTTCGAAGCACAGGTCAAATGCAACGACTTTGCTGCCTGGCCTTTCTCGCCAGTTCCCGGCCGTGTCTGAGTCACGCTAACAAGTGCTATAAGTCGCGCACACGATGGTCACGGCGCTTTACGTATGAAAGATTATTATGGGATATCCCAGAAATTTTTGCAGCGAAGGTTGTTGGATGGCTGATTTCAAGAAAATAATAAGAGTCTAGAAAGCAGTTCTAATTTCCAAAACTGACACACGCCGAAGTTTGGCAAATGAGCCATAAGTCAAGGACGAATGCTTTGTTTTGGAAGAAGAAGCGTTTCTAGACTCTACCGCCTGGCTCACTTGTTCTTCAATGGCTAAGTTAACGGCGGACTTAAACCATGATCTCAGAACAAAAACATTCCTCGGTTCTTTGAGCAATGCTGGGTGACTTAACGAGGGTCAAAGGCTTAATGATGCCAAATCTCCTACCAGGCGGGCGCAAATATTCCTCGAATAAGCTTCGAATATCGCTGGAAATAACGAGCAAACTCTGCTTAACTAACAGGTAAGCTCTGAATTTGTGTTATCGAAGTAATCGATGCTTTGCGCGCCAAAACCCGACGTCACAAAGGCAGCTAAAAAAAAATCCCTACCAGTGAAAACGGCAGTTCAGTTACAAAGACACGAAGAAGGATTTTGAAAGAAGAAGAAAAACAACAACGAAAAAAAAAAAAAAAAAAAAAAGATTTCACCGACCTCGAATCGAGCCCTCGAGTGTCACATCAAAACAAATTCGAATCAGCTTCGTTCGGCGCGTTATCCCCTTGAGCTAACGAAGCAGCGGTGAGAAACCATTGTGTTATAGTGACTTAATCCTTTAGCGAAACAAAAGGTTTCTTTTGTTTTTCGTTCAACAATAGATCACGGAGGGTTGTTTGCATACGTAATATCTCGAAAACGAAGAGCAAACCAGCGAAAAAAAATACAGGCTGATGTTTTTCAAATGGAATCAAGGCCACACGCAAAAATTCAGCTTATTTCTAGCAAGAAAAAAAAACAACCAAAATCATCACTTATCCCCCTTTTCCACTAGCCTCCTCATTTGATTTACAGCAATGCGAAATGATTTACACTTCTGTTTTGTTGACATAAGCCGCACACTTACGTTTCATCTCCATCAGGTTTACGCAAGGTTATATTTAGACAAGATGTTAATTCAAGGTTCCTTGGCGTAGTCAAGAAATATATTTTGCAAAATGGTTAATAAAACATCGTTTCATTTAGCGAACAATGTGCCGGGAGGTTAATTCAGGTATGCAACATAAAACAGCGAAACAGTTTCACTTCTAATAGTAAAATAGACCGGCTTAAATTGAAATCAGAGTGATACTTCAATGCCCTAGATATGTATAAATATATTTCGTGTGACCTGTGTGGAGCTTACAATGGGACTGGAAAATTGCAAAGGTACCTGCAGTTTAATTCGATGACCTCCTTTCGCTTCAGTTGAGATTGACAAAAATTATTGGTTGACTCTACCCCGGTGGAAAAGTTTGTGTCATAGGCTGTCACGTGACCAGCCGCAACCAGGGTCTTTCTTCCAACGACCAAGGAAGGCAGAGAAGAGAGACCCTGGGAACCAGGTTGTATGGACCCCTGGTCTATGGACCCCTGGCCCCAGTTGTTCAAAGGCTGGATAACGCTATCCACCGGATAAATCGCTATCCACTGGATAAGTATTGACAAAACAAACCACGCTATCCACTGGATAGTGATTTATCCGGTGGATAGAGTTATCCACCTTTCGGACAACTGGGGCCTGGTCTATGGACCAGCAGGTCCATCCCTCTTCTACGAACCTGGCCCATGGACCCCCTATTTTTACTATCCCATATAAACAAAGACTGCTGACCAGTGCATGTATGCTTGATTGCTGGCTTGTGTCTCTATGTGACTTTACCTGCACTTTCTTTTGTGTCAAACATAGCCTATGTGGATGAAAGACTAAGCACTGCTGTTTTTAATATGATTCCTTTGAGTTTCCTTGAAGGTTTTTTTTTTGATCTTACAGAGCTTTAATGTTTTTTTTCCTTCTTTACATTTAGATGAATACTAAGGAAAATTTTGCTAAGGAAAATTAAATGTGACATAGTTAATGAAAGATTGCAAAGTTGAAAATTAATTGAATATCAAAATAATTGAAATGTTACTGTGAATTAATTTTTTTTCAAGTTATTTTATTTTGATTTTATTATTGTTTACTATTAATAGTATTTATGGGCAGTAAAAATAGTGGGTCAATGGACGCAGTCCATGAAAGGATGTCCATGTACCTGGTCTATAGTTTGATGGACTCGAATGGGTGCATGTTTTGTACTCTCTGCTTAATAGTAAGTTTCCTTCAATATTTTATATTAATTTTAAATTACGCTCAAAGCAACAAGTACAACTGAAAAATCAAGAAAGTAGCAGGTGACTCAAGAGCCCTGGCCTGGAAAGACATTGCAAGGGTAACAAATTCAACAAAGTGACCCCAGACAGTGCTCATTTAAAAGTATTGACTATACTGTTTTTGAAACTATTAAATGCCATCACTTTTTTTGTCAATTTCAGGAGAGAGTTCAGCAACGCAGCTTAAAAGTGCATGAAAAGACAACCTACGCATCACGAGTTAATGCAAAAACAGCTGCAATGAGAAAAATAGCAGATGAAGATGAAGATGAATTTGTTGAAGAAGAGAAAAAGAAAGAAAAGGATGGCGTGATTGCTGTGAAAGATGACCCTCAGTTCACACTGGCAATCACAAGAGGTACATACTTTATTACCTCACAATCAATTTCACGTATTAATAGCCATAATTAAGTTACCAGGGATTTAGTGAAGAGCCAGCTGCTGGCTTTTTTCGCCAGCTGAAAGAGAAGTTAAACCATGCTGAAATTTACCAGGAATTAACAAATGAATGTATTTCACGAGGTGACTGTGGCTGAGCCAGTCAGGCTTTTTTAATTAATGAGCTGGCTTAACATTTTCTTAGCTTAAATGATCCTGTAGTTACATGTATATTGGTTACCTTGTGTCTACAGAATGATGCACAATATTATTGTAACAGCTATTGTAGTAACTGTTACAGTCATGCATGTAGTCAGCTGCACATGTCATACAGTGGTAATTACAGACCCATACACTATCTTCTAACAATGAAGAATTAAGTTTTGCTTTTCACGTGTTTGACTTTGCAGACCGGCATGTAGAGAAAGAAAATTTAGCAGACTTTATTTCTAAAAAAAGGGAAATGTTTCTGGTTCAGGTATGAATAGTTAACATCTGATGATAATTGCATCTTGTGTAGGGTATAGACTGAAGCAGCTCTGTGTCTAGATTGCTGCCGTGCCTTGTGCTACAACATCAGTAACCTTACCTGACTGTACACATGTTGGAAAAAGTTCTCAGTTGATACTGTTTGATGAGGTTCCCCTGACAATATTCTTGTTGTCTTTATAGTATTCATTGGGTGTCAAGCGTGATGAAATGAGGAAACTGGAAGAAATTGCCCAGGTACTGTGCAGCTCAATAAACACGTCAGAACAAGAAATCACTGTTAACACACCCTAAAACCAGAACTAAATTTATACAGAAGCCCAATCATGAGCTAATGAAGGGCAAGAATATGTTAATTTAATGCAATAAGAAGTACTGTACATGTCTCTGATCTCGGCTACAATTTTGACCTTGTAACCTTCAAAGCATTATGCAACCTAATTATTAGTATGATAGAAAAGAAAAAAAGACAAAGGATTACAGAGTTCTCTTCCTGTAGACTTGTGATCAGGTTATGATCTCCGGTGTGACAATCACTGCTTGGCAGCAGAGGCCTGTTCTATATTTTTGTTGGGGCTTAAGAGCTGGTATTTTTACTTCTGTGCATTTAATTTACGTGACTGTGTAATATGATCTTGTTAACAGGCAGAAGAAAAGAAACTTGAACTGGCAGAACAGTACCTTGAGGAAGATGCTGCAATGTTTGATGAATTTCTTAAAGAGAATGACAAGAACTCAGTGGAAGCCATTAAAATGTAAGCGAAGCTGCAAATTAAAATTAGTAACTAATGATTGAAACTGTCATGGGCTCTGGTTCTTAAACTTGCAAAAAGGTGGTTTAAGTCTGCCTGCATACAGCCAAATGGCCCATAGGCTGGCTAGTAAGACAGTTTCCATGGCATGAAGCAATTAGGAGTATTTCTGCTGAGTGCTCCTCCCTGGATGGGATGCTAGTCCATCACAGAGTTATCCCCAGCATTAAACAGGGCATCTGACAGGATGCAGTGGTGCGGATCCGCATAATTCACCTACTTCCGCATCGTCCGCATCCTTGGGGCATTTTTCCGCATAAAACTAGAAAATTGCTACATATAAGCGAGAAGGCGACAGTTACTGCTTACCATCCTGAGAAGCAAAAATAGAAAAGAGATTGATCATTTTGAAGAAGTTATTCAGCCAAAACAGCGACGAGAACGCTCCTTTTTGTTCATAAACAATATTAAGGCGTTCCATGCATCTTCTAGCGATGGGACTGGGTTCTAGTTTTGGGACCTCCAGTGTCTTGTTTGAGAGGTGGGGGGGGGGGGGGGGGACTCGTCCCATGTAATGCCTGGTTACTAAGCTTTGGGCAAACTCAACAACGTAAACTATGGAAAACTGCGTTGAACGAAGAAATACCTGTCCATGAACAGCAGCAAAAGGTCAAACATGAAATACAGGACTGAAATTCTTGGTGAGACATTAACATGCATTTTATACGCTGGAAAAAGCCAGGGGAACAACTTTGTTAATTTTACAAATTTCTGCATAATCTGGTGTCTGTTCCGCATAATCGTCACTTTCTTCTGCATAATATTGCCTAAAATTTCCGCATAATTTTCTATTTTTTTCCGCACCCTATCAGATGGCCTGATTAAATTTGTTGGTAACCATTTATACACCTGGGTGGAGAGGCACTGTGAGAGTTACAAGTGTCTTATCCAAGAACACAATGTATTTGACCAGGGGTTGAATCCAGACTGCTTGATCTGGTGATGAGCACACTTGTTAACCATGAGGCCAGGGTGCCTCCTGCAAAACTTGTATACAAATACTAAAATTGTTTTGCCAGGTTCTGATAATTTTTACAATCCTGCCAGGAGCAAAGATTTAAGCCTGAGAAGCTGCTGTATTAAACTTAATTTGAAATTAAGGCATATTAATTTAACATGTACGAGCTAAAATAATTTGTACTTCCCACATTGTATCTCAAAGACTGGGCGTGTTTCTGTAAAATAATGCAATTAGGGGAAAGGGGAAGGGAGTCCAAATATACATGTATTTGACCTGGCAGTTTATAATACATTTAATAGTTTAATTAGCAGGAAATATGAAACTGGTCATAATTTTATGTCAAATGTTATAAGCAACGAGGTAAACTATTTATTAAAAAATGATGCTTCGACATAACTTATTAGTTGTTATATTTTTATCTTTCTACAGTGCTGAAGCTGAAACAAAACTTAAACTTGAAAAGGTAGCCGAGATCAAGAAAATCAATGCTCAAATGATGGCAATAAAGAGGTAAATGTCTCTTTTTATTTACCTGTATAATGCTTAAAAGATGTTTTGTGTTATTCATCAAACTGTGTGCACACTACATCATGACCTTTAAAAAGAGTCAATTGAAAAGCAACAGTTTATTAATTTTATGTAATATTCATTGGTAAATTTCCGTTTTCAAATTTCACAGTGAAATATCTAAAAATGAGGACACCCTCAAAGAATATATGCTGTACAAACAATTCCTGGATTCCCTCACTCCACAGGTACATGTAGCATTTCCCGAATTGCTCTAAAGATTGTATTGAAATTCATTTTCTAAATCACCAGCTAATTTGTGATCATTAAATAACACAAGGAAACAATCTTGAATTTTCATGATCATGCATGCACTTACTTCTCTAATACATGTACATGACATACTACATCTGTAAGTAAAAAGGTAATGTCTGCATACTACCAAAGGGCCTAAATTCAGGTTGGAGCTAATAGTCTGGTTTCTGTGGCACGAAGCGAATCGGAGTATCCTGGATGAGATGCTAAACCATCAAAGGGTTATCTCGGGCCAGCTTTAAGTTCATCGATACCCATACATTTATTCACCTGGGTGGAGACTGAGGCACCATGATACATACATGTATAGTAAAGTGTCTTCCCCAAGAATACATTGCAATGTCTCCCGCCAGTGCTTTAACCTGGACCGCTTAACCGGAAGATGATCACACTAACCATGAGGCCTCCATACCCCCATACAGCCTTCTTGTAGTCTTCCAGAATGCCATAATGTCTTGTACTTATTGTTGATTGTTTATACTTTTCTCGTCAGACAACCTTTTGGTTTCCTCAATAAGGTGTACAACGTACAGTATAATGGGTGATCCCAGAAAATGTCCATACCCTCCCACGGGTAGTGTGAACAGTTTAACCCCCCTCCCCCATTGCCTTTGGAAAATCCAAAATGCTCTATCCCCATCCTCCTGGAATTCCAAGACGCTGCCAGTGCAGTGGTAGGGTATGAATATTTTCTGGAATCACCTGATTACCCCATATGGCGTACATAGTCTTGTTTGTATACATACATGGCATATATGTTTCAAGGCACATAAAAATAAACATATTTAACAGTGGCAGTGGTGCAGTGGCTAGCTATTTATTCTCAGCACAATTTTCCTATTAGTTGTTTCAATTGTTAAAATTGTCACTCCATTACTATAAAATTAACAGGAATGGAAAGACCAGAAACGAAAAGCAAAAGAAGAGAAAAAGGTTTGCATTTAGGCATATTATGATTAATAACTAAAGTAGGTAGCTTATAATATTGGCCATCACCATGTTAAGTGATTACCTGTTACAACGTTCAAGAGCTGTTATTAAACAATTATTATTGGATGAGGTTGAGCATGATATCATGAATTATCAAAACTGAGGTCTGCGTTATCTGCCAAAGCCGAAGGCTGAGGCAGATAACACAGACACATACATACATTTTTCACATAATTCATCCTCAGAAACAGAAACGAAGCACTCAGCCATTTTGTTTCTGAGGAGAACACTCTAAGAGGCTTAGTAACCAGGCAGACGTTGAACTTGACATGATAAATACAATATCTGCAGCAGATATTGCATTTATCATGTCAAGTTCACAAGCTCTTGTGAATTGATTGAATGCTCTCAACCAATCAGATTTTTCATAGTGAGTTGATGTATAATTATAATAATATAAATGGCTAGCTCCGTGAGCTGGCACGATGTCAACCATTAAGTGCTAGGATTGGCTACGCGAGTGGGTAAGATGGAGTTACTTGCCCACTCGGGACTACTCGCTGTATCCCACAAGAAAAATTTCCCTAAAAGCCATATAATAAATCCTTTATTGATCAAGCTTGTCCAGTCAAGATGGCTGAATATTAACCTCCGTTTTTGTGAGTTTATGGACCTCGACTTCATCTCAGTCCATAAACATGCAAAAGAAGAACTTGGCTAATTATCCAGTCATGGTCAGTAACCCATGTTTATTGAAGTTATCAACAAGAGGGTCAATGCTGCTTTGTAATGACCCAGGGTCATTACAAAGCAGCATTGACCCTCTTGTTGATAACTTCAATAAACATGGGTTACTGACCATGACTGGATAATTAGCCAAGTTCTTCTTTTGCATGTTTATGGACTGAGATGAAGTCGAGGTCCATAAACTCACAAAAACGGAGGTTAATATTCAGCCATCTTGACTGGACAAGCTTGATCAATAAAGGATTTATTATATGGCTTTTAGGGAAATTTTTCTTCGGTTGTATGCCTATTTTAAAACTAGAATACTTGATTATTGCAATATCAGCTAATCTGTCCATAGTAGGCTTTTGCATCGACCCCCCCCCCCCCCCCCCCGCCCCCTTCATAGTTTTTATGTTACCTACATCCTCAACAATCTAAGAGAAATATAAGACATCTGTGAACACAGACTTGTGCCGTTGCTATCAATATAAGCAAATGTTGTTTTACAACATACTGCTTAACTGAGTGTTTTTGTTCTGGTGACATACATGCAGTGATGTACAATGTACCAGCAGGTTGTTCACATCAAATAAATATTGATCACTTTTGTTTGTGACATGTATTTTTGTTTTCCTGTAATCTCGATCACAGAGGGCGCAACAAAGGGAAAAGAGTTCGGTGACAAAAAAGAGAAGTAAGTACATCATAAAAACCATGGGGAGTTTACTGTTTTTTGCTTGTTTGTTTGTTTGTTTGTTCATAGGCGTACGGGCATTTTTGCCAAGGGGGGCGGTGAACTATTTGCCCAAAAATTTCTTAAACGTTGCCCTAATTTTTGCGAAACAGTCAAAAGGAAGCGATGGTCATACGATGCACTAACAGTGACCTACATATGAAGTGAAAATATTCTTAAATATAATATGAATCTATCATATGAGCTCAAATACACTTAAGCCGAGAAATCCGCTGTCTCTTCCACTTTTACGGCCGGAGATATCAATGACACGATCCATGTCATTGTTGACTACAGCGTTGGCATTTAATTATGCCCTTTCAGTGTTAATAAGTGCATTGTTGGTGACACGTTGTCGCCTCGTGATACTGAGGAGGTAAGTTTTCAATTGGCACAACGCACTAAATGATCTCTGCGCTGAACACGATGTAGTAGGTATTGCTGCAAGGATATGCACCACCGTAGAAAAACTCTGAAACAGTCATGTAGCCTAATCCGCGTACACGACGAAAACTCGCGTACATTTTCTGCTCGGCTTCCAGAATTTCGCTGTCTATTCCGGAGCATTTAACACAATGGTGATAGGCCCGCTTTCGTCTCTGTGGCGCTGGATTTGACATGTCTAATATGGTGCAAGGAGAGTTCTACAAGAAAACGCATGCAAGATGCGTATTTGCTTCCACTGTCGCATAACTTTTTAGGAAACTACGGGTGCAAATTTCACTGGCTTCACCCACTTAAATTCACATCAGAAGTGGTTGCCTGGCACGTGACTCAGGTCTTCTGAAAGTCTTCAGACTCCACAGTCGATAATCTACGATATGATTCTAGACTGTTATTCCGAAAATGATTCTAATTAATTTTCAAGAGCTGTTATTAAACAATTATTATTGGATGAGGTTGAGCATGATATCATGAATTATCAAAACTGAGGTCTGCGTTATCTGCCAAAGCCGAAGGCTGAGGCAGATAACACAGACACATACATACATTTTTCACATAATTCATCCTCAGAAACAGAAACGAAGCACTCAGCCATTTTGTTTCTGAGGAGAACACTCTAAGAGGCTTAGTAACCAGGCAGACGTTGAACTTGACATGATAAATACAATATCTGCAGCAGATATTGCATTTATCATGTCAAGTTCACAAGCTCTTGTAAATTAATTAGAATCATTTTCGGCATAACAGTATAAAATCATATCGTAGATTATCGACTGTGGAGTCTGGAGACTCTCAGAAGACCTGAGTCACATGCCAGGCAACCACTTCTCATGTGAATTTAAGTGGGTGAAGCCAGTGAAATTTGTGCCCGTAGTTTCCTAAAAAGTTACGCGACAGTGGAAGCAAATACGCATCTTGCATGCGTTTTCTTGTAGAACTCTCCTTGTACCATATTAGACATGTCAAATCCAGCGCCAAAGAAACGAAAGCGGGCCTATCGCCATTGTGCTATTATGCTCCGGAATCGACAGCGAAATTCTGGAAGCCGAGAAGAAAATGTACGCGAGTTTTCGTCGCGTACGCGGATTAGGCTACATGACAGTTTCAGAGTTTTTCTAAGATGGTGCATATCCTTGCAGTGATACCTGCTACATCGTGTTCAGCAGAGCGATCATTCAGTGCGTTGTGCCGATTGAAAACTTACCTCCCCAGTACTATCATGGGGCGACAATGTGTCACCAACAATGCACTTATTAACACTGAAAGGGCATATGCCAACTCTGTAGTCAACATTGACATGGATCGTATCATTGATATCTCCGGCTGTAAAATGGAAGAGACAGCTATTTCTCGGCTTAAGTTTTAAAGTGTTTTTGAGCTCATATGATAGATTCATATTATATGTAACAATTATTCCATGAGCGCGCGTTGGATATGACATGATAGATAGCCAACGAGGCGCCTAGCGCCGAGTTGGCTATAATCATCTCATATCCAACAAGCGCGAGTGGAATAATTGTTTTATTAAAAACGCCCCCAAAATATAGAAAACTAGACTACAATAAAAATAAAAAGGCCCAAAAAATCACGCATACGACCGCCATTTTTGTAGATCATGGTATAATGGCTCATATACATGTACCATGATGGTTAAGCCAATGAAAACTCTCGAATTGCATTATCCAATGATCCAGTTTTTAATAATTAAGAATATTTTCACTTCATATGTACGTCATTGTTAGTGCATCGTATGACCATCGCTTCCTTTTGACTGTTTCGCAAAAATTAGGGCAACGCTTAAGAAATTTTTGGGCAAATAGTTCACCGCCCCCCTTGGCAAAAATGCCCGTACCCTATGAACAAACAGACAGTCAAACAAACAAACAAATTCCACTCCCTATGGTTTTTTATGATGTACTTACTTCTCTTTTTTGTCACCGAACTCTTTTCCCTTTGTTGCGCCCTCTGTGATCGAGATTACAGGAAAACAAAAATACATGTCACAAGCAAAAGTGATCAATATTTATTTGATGTGAACAACCTGCTGGTACATTGTACATCACTACATGTATGTCACCAGAACAAAAACACAAGCAGTATGTTAAGTTAAGCAGTATGTTGTAAAGCAGCATGTCGCAAAACAACATTTGCTTATATTGATAACATTGATAATGGCACAAGTCTGTGTTTACAGATGTCTTATATTTCTCTTAGATTGTTGAGGATGTAGGTAACATAAAAACTATGAAGGGGGGGGGGGGGGGGTCGATGCAAAAGCCTACTATGGACAGATTAGCTGATATTGCAATAATCAAGTATTCTAGTTTTAAAATAGGCATACAACCGTGGTGAAAGGGTCATTACAAAGCAGCATTGACCCTCTTGTTGATAACTTCAATAAACATGGGTTACTGACCATGACTGGATAATTAGCCAAGTTCTTCTTTTGCATGTTTATGGACCGAGATGAAGTCGAGGTCCATAAACTCACAAAAACGGAGGTCAATATTCAGCCATCTTGACTGGACAAGCTTGATCAATAAAGGATTTATTATATGGCTTTTAGGGAAATTCTTCTTGTGGGATACAGCGGGTAGTCCCGAGTGGGCAAGTAACTCCATCTTACCCACTCGCGTTAAGCCAATCCTAGCACTTAATGGTTGCATCGTGCCAGCTCATGGAGCTAGCCATTAATATTATTATAATTATACATCAACTCACTATGAAAAATCTGATTGGTTGAGAGCATTCAATCAATTCACAAGAGCTTGTGAACTTGACATGATAAATGCAATATCTGCTGCAGATATTGTATTTATCATGTCAAGTTCAACGTCTGCCTGGTTACTAAGCCTCTTAGAGTGTTCTCCTCAGAAACAAAATGGCTGAGTGCTTCGTTTCTGTTTCTGAGGATGAATTATGTGAAAAATGTATGTATGTGTCTGTGTTATCTGCCTCAGCCTTCGGCTTTGGCAGATAACGCAGACCTCAGTTTTGATAATTCATGATATCATGCTCAACCTCACGGCATCCAATAATTGTTTAATAACAGCTCTTGAACGTTGTAACAGGTAATCACTTAACATGGTGATGGCCAATATTATAAGCTACCTACTTTAGTTATTAATCATAATATGCCTAAATGCAAACCTTTTTCTCTTCTTTTGCTTTTCGTTTCTGGTCTTTCCATTCCTGTTAATTTTATAGTAATGGAGTGACAATTTTAACAATTGAAACAACTAACAGGAAAATTGTGCTGAGAATAAATAGCTAGCCACTGCACCACTGCCACTGTTAAATATGTTTACTTTTATGTGCCTTGAAACATATATGCCATGTATGTATACAAACAAGACTATGTACGCCATATGGGGTAATCAGGTGATTCCAGAAAATATTCATACCCTACCACTGCACTGGCAGCGTCTTGGAATTCCAGGAGGATGGGGATAGAGCATTTTGGATTTTCCAAAGGCAATGGGGGAGGGGGGTTAAACTGTTCACACTACCCGTGGGAGGGTATGGACATTTTCTGGGATCACCCATTATACTGTACGTTGTACACCTTATTGAGGAAACCAAAAGGTTGTCTGACGAGAAAAGTATAAACAATCAACAATAAGTACAAGACATTATGGCATTCTGGAAGACTACAAGAAGGCTGTATGGGGGTATGGAGGCCTCATGGTTAGTGTGATCATCTTCCGGTTAAGCGGTCCAGGTTAAAGCACTGGCGGGAGACATTGCAATGTATTCTTGGGGAAGACACTTTACTATACATGTATGTATCATGGTGCCTCAGTCTCCACCCAGGTGAATAAATGTATGGGTATCGATGAACTTAAAGCTGGCCCGAGATAACCCTTTGATGGTTTAGCATCTCATCCAGGATACTCCGATTCGCTTCGTGCCACAGAAACCAGACTATTAGCTCCAACCTGAATTTAGGCCCTTTGGTAGTATGCAGACATTACCTTTTTACTTACAGATGTAGTATGTCATGTACATGTATTAGAGAAGTAAGTGCATGCATGATCATGAAAATTCAAGATTGTTTCCTTGTGTTATTTAATGATCACAAATTAGCTGGTGATTTAGAAAATGAATTTCAATACAATCTTTAGAGCAATTCGGGAAATGCTACATGTACCTGTGGAGTGAGGGAATCCAGGAATTGTTTGTACAGCATATATTCTTTGAGGGTGTCCTCATTTTTAGATATTTCACTGTGAAATTTGAAAACGGAAATTTACCAATGAATATTACATAAAATTAATAAACTGTTGCTTTTCAATTGACTCTTTTTAAAGGTCATGATGTAGTGTGCACACAGTTTGATGAATAACACAAAACATCTTTTAAGCATTATACAGGTAAATAAAAAGAGACATTTACCTCTTTATTGCCATCATTTGAGCATTGATTTTCTTGATCTCGGCTACCTTTTCAAGTTTAAGTTTTGTTTCAGCTTCAGCACTGTAGAAAGATAAAAATATAACAACTAATAAGTTATGTCGAAGCATCATTTTTTAATAAATAGTTTACCTCGTTGCTTATAACATTTGACATAAAATTATGACCAGTTTCATATTTCCTGCTAATTAAACTATTAAATGTATTATAAACTGCCAGGTCAAATACATGTATATTTGGACTCCCTTCCCCTTTCCCCTAATTGCATTATTTTACAGAAACACGCCCAGTCTTTGAGATACAATGTGGGAAGTACAAATTATTTTAGCTCGTACATGTTAAATTAATATGCCTTAATTTCAAATTAAGTTTAATACAGCAGCTTCTCAGGCTTAAATCTTTGCTCCTGGCAGGATTGTAAAAATTATCAGAACCTGGCAAAACAATTTTAGTATTTGTATACAAGTTTTGCAGGAGGCACCCTGGCCTCATGGTTAACAAGTGTGCTCATCACCAGATCAAGCAGTCTGGATTCAACCCCTGGTCAAATACATTGTGTTCTTGGATAAGACACTTGTAACTCTCACAGTGCCTCTCCACCCAGGTGTATAAATGGTTACCAACAAATTTAATCAGGCCATCTGATAGGGTGCGGAAAAAAATAGAAAATTATGCGGAAATTTTAGGCAATATTATGCAGAAGAAAGTGACGATTATGCGGAACAGACACCAGATTATGCAGAAATTTGTAAAATTAACAAAGTTGTTCCCCTGGCTTTTTCCAGCGTATAAAATGCATGTTAATGTCTCACCAAGAATTTCAGTCCTGTATTTCATGTTTGACCTTTTGCTGCTGTTCATGGACAGGTATTTCTTCGTTCAACGCAGTTTTCCATAGTTTACGTTGTTGAGTTTGCCCAAAGCTTAGTAACCAGGCATTACATGGGACGAGTCCCCCCCCCCCCCCCCCACCTCTCAAACAAGACACTGGAGGTCCCAAAACTAGAACCCAGTCCCATCGCTAGAAGATGCATGGAACGCCTTAATATTGTTTATGAACAAAAAGGAGCGTTCTCGTCGCTGTTTTGGCTGAATAACTTCTTCAAAATGATCAATCTCTTTTCTATTTTTGCTTCTCAGGATGGTAAGCAGTAACTGTCGCCTTCTCGCTTATATGTAGCAATTTTCTAGTTTTATGCGGAAAAATGCCCCAAGGATGCGGACGATGCGGAAGTAGGTGAATTATGCGGATCCGCACCACTGCATCCTGTCAGATGCCCTGTTTAATGCTGGGGATAACTCTGTGATGGACTAGCATCCCATCCAGGGAGGAGCACTCAGCAGAAATACTCCTAATTGCTTCATGCCATGGAAACTGTCTTACTAGCCAGCCTATGGGCCATTTGGCTGTATGCAGGCAGACTTAAACCACCTTTTTGCAAGTTTAAGAACCAGAGCCCATGACAGTTTCAATCATTAGTTACTAATTTTAATTTGCAGCTTCGCTTACATTTTAATGGCTTCCACTGAGTTCTTGTCATTCTCTTTAAGAAATTCATCAAACATTGCAGCATCTTCCTCAAGGTACTGTTCTGCCAGTTCAAGTTTCTTTTCTTCTGCCTGTTAACAAGATCATATTACACAGTCACGTAAATTAAATGCACAGAAGTAAAAATACCAGCTCTTAAGCCCCAACAAAAATATAGAACAGGCCTCTGCTGCCAAGCAGTGATTGTCACACCGGAGATCATAACCTGATCACAAGTCTACAGGAAGAGAACTCTGTAATCCTTTGTCTTTTTTTCTTTTCTATCATACTAATAATTAGGTTGCATAATGCTTTGAAGGTTACAAGGTCAAAATTGTAGCCGAGATCAGAGACATGTACAGTACTTCTTATTGCATTAAATTAACATATTCTTGCCCTTCATTAGCTCATGATTGGGCTTCTGTATAAATTTAGTTCTGGTTTTAGGGTGTGTTAACAGTGTTTTCTTGTTCTGACGTGTTTATTGAGCTGCACAGTACCTGGGCAATTTCTTCCAGTTTCCTCATTTCATCACGCTTGACACCCAATGAATACTATAAAGACAACAAGAATATTGTCAGGGGAACCTCATCAAACAGTATCAACTGAGAACTTTTTCCAACATGTGTACAGTCAGGTAAGGTTACTGATGTTGTAGCACAAGGCACGGCAGCAATCTAGACACAGAGCTGCTTCAGTCTATACCCTACACAAGATGCAATTATCATCAGATGTTAACTATTCATACCTGAACCAGAAACATTTCCCTTTTTTTAGAAATAAAGTCTGCTAAATTTTCTTTCTCTACATGCCGGTCTGCAAAGTCAAACATGTGAAAAGCAAAACTTAATTCTTCATTGTTAGAAGATAGTGTATGGGTCTGTAATTACCACTGTATGACATGTGCAGCTGACTACATGCATGACTGTAACAGTTACTACAATAGCTGTTACAATAATATTGTGCATCATTCTGTAGACACAAGGTAACCAATATACATGTAACTACAGGATCATTTAAGCTAAGAAAATGTTAAGCCAGCTCATTAATTAAAAAAGCCTGACTGGCTCAGCCACAGTCACCTCGTGAAATACATTCATTTGTTAATTCCTGGTAAATTTCAGCATGGTTTAACTTCTCTTTCAGCTGGCGAAAAAAGCCAGCAGCTGGCTCTTCACTAAATCCCTGGTAACTTAATTATGGCTATTAATACGTGAAATTGATTGTGAGGTAATAAAGTATGTACCTCTTGTGATTGCCAGTGTGAACTGAGGGTCATCTTTCACAGCAATCACGCCATCCTTTTCTTTCTTTTTCTCTTCTTCAACAAATTCATCTTCATCTTCATCTGCTATTTTTCTCATTGCAGCTGTTTTTGCATTAACTCGTGATGCGTAGGTTGTCTTTTCATGCACTTTTAAGCTGCGTTGCTGAACTCTCTCCTGAAATTGACAAAAAAAGTGATGGCATTTAATAGTTTCAAAAACAGTATAGTCAATACTTTTAAATGAGCACTGTCTGGGGTCACTTTGTTGAATTTGTTACCCTTGCAATGTCTTTCCAGGCCAGGGCTCTTGAGTCACCTGCTACTTTCTTGATTTTTCAGTTGTACTTGTTGCTTTGAGCGTAATTTAAAATTAATATAAAATATTGAAGGAAACTTACTATTAAGCAGAGAGTACAAAACATGCACCCATTCGAGTCCATCAAACTATAGACCAGGTACATGGACATCCTTTCATGGACTGCGTCCATTGACCCACTATTTTTACTGCCCATAAATACTATTAATAGTAAACAATAATAAAATCAAAATAAAATAACTTGAAAAAAAATTAATTCACAGTAACATTTCAATTATTTTGATATTCAATTAATTTTCAACTTTGCAATCTTTCATTAACTATGTCACATTTAATTTTCCTTAGCAAAATTTTCCTTAGTATTCATCTAAATGTAAAGAAGGAAAAAAAACATTAAAGCTCTGTAAGATCAAAAAAAAAAACCTTCAAGGAAACTCAAAGGAATCATATTAAAAACAGCAGTGCTTAGTCTTTCATCCACATAGGCTATGTTTGACACAAAAGAAAGTGCAGGTAAAGTCACATAGAGACACAAGCCAGCAATCAAGCATACATGCACTGGTCAGCAGTCTTTGTTTATATGGGATAGTAAAAATAGGGGGTCCATGGGCCAGGTTCGTAGAAGAGGGATGGACCTGCTGGTCCATAGACCAGGCCCCAGTTGTCCGAAAGGTGGATAACTCTATCCACCGGATAAATCACTATCCAGTGGATAGCGTGGTTTGTTTTGTCAATACTTATCCAGTGGATAGCGATTTATCCGGTGGATAGCGTTATCCAGCCTTTGAACAACTGGGGCCAGGGGTCCATAGACCAGGGGTCCATACAACCTGGTTCCCAGGGTCTCTCTTCTCTGCCTTCCTTGGTCGTTGGAAGAAAGACCCTGGTTGCGGCTGGTCACGTGACAGCCTATGACACAAACTTTTCCACCGGGGTAGAGTCAACCAATAATTTTTGTCAATCTCAACTGAAGCGAAAGGAGGTCATCGAATTAAACTGCAGGTACCTTTGCAATTTTCCAGTCCCATTGTAAGCTCCACACAGGTCACACGAAATATATTTATACATATCTAGGGCATTGAAGTATCACTCTGATTTCAATTTAAGCCGGTCTATTTTACTATTAGAAGTGAAACTGTTTCGCTGTTTTATGTTGCATACCTGAATTAACCTCCCGGCACATTGTTCGCTAAATGAAACGATGTTTTATTAACCATTTTGCAAAATATATTTCTTGACTACGCCAAGGAACCTTGAATTAACATCTTGTCTAAATATAACCTTGCGTAAACCTGATGGAGATGAAACGTAAGTGTGCGGCTTATGTCAACAAAACAGAAGTGTAAATCATTTCGCATTGCTGTAAATCAAATGCAAGTCAGAATACTCGGCTAATCGACCGTATGACAGAACTACTTTTAGCATTTAAAAAACCGCACAAAGAAGAAAATAAATTACCTCCGAATTCAAAGATTCAAGAGACTGATCCACTGGTTTCACTTCGATCCGGTACGTGACCTACATTCGCTATAAACCGCCAAAAAGTTTCTGCTCCATTCAGCTGTCGAATTTCTTTGTGAACAAAAGTCTTCTATATTTTGAAGATGGCAGAAATCGTGTAGCATTCTTCATCGGCAAATTCGACTTCGAACCCCGATAGAGCGAGTAGTTTTTAGCGACTGCTAGAGGATTTGAAACCCACAAAGTTTGTCACCTCAACCAAATAAAACACTCTACCACCCCTCCCACCCAACAGATTTTTTTACCACCCAGATTCTGGGTGGTCACGTGACCAGCCGCAACCAGGGTCTTTCTTCCAACGACCAAGGGAGGCAGAGAAGAGAGACCCTGGGAACGAGGTTGGGGTCCATAGACCAGGGGTCCATGTTTTGTACTCTCTAAACTACTAACTAAAGGTTAACAACAGTTCTTGCATTGATTGATTGATTGCAGGAGCTAATTAGAATCATAAGAGATCACCTGTTTTTTTCTCTGTCTTTCCTTGTCTCGTAGCATAAATACATCATTATCATGAGGAACAGTAAATGGATTGTGATTTACCACAGACTCAATTACTGAGGGGAAAAAAAGTAATAAAACAACATTAATTTATAACTCATGTCCAAGTAATACAAAATCAAATGTTAAAGTTAAAGGTTATAGACCTTTCATGCTATTGATGTTAGTTCAGATCAGCTATACAGGCTTGCAAGACTTCAAGAGCCAAGTTGTCAAAATACAAGATTTTGCCAAGATTTCCCATGTATCAGTTCTACTGTACATCCACACGTTAATGATACTTAAACACTGACATTCTCCTGTCCGATCCATGAGAGTGCATGTACAAAAAGCATATGCATGTAAGCTTAATTTATTAAATAATTACTTTCAAAGCTTATGTAATTATGTACCTGATAGGGCAGAATGTTTTCCAGAACTTGTTTTTGCAGATTGAAAACCTGGTTTGTCCGACTGTCGAGAGACAGATTGTGCTCCTATAACAATAAAAAATTAACAACATTTACAACCTCAGCTTCTAGCAAGTTGTGTTTAGTTGGAAAATCATGATACAGGACGCTTTATTACTTAATTTTGGAACTTTATAAATGTCATAAACAAGTCAGATAGAGAACTTGAGCTTGGAACTCTCGTACATGCATGTACTTTATATATTACTTGTAAACTGATCATGAATCGAGACAATGTTCGCTTTTAATACGACAAATAATTTTATACCTGCATGAAGAAGTTTTATGTGTACAACTTTCCCTTTAGCCTTAATCAATTTAATTTAATTCTTCCTCCTTACCTGAGCGTGGCTGCTTGTTAGAAGCCTGAGAACCTGATCGGGACATTGTAATGCGGTACGTCTACAAATAACTCTTTGCCTGAAGATAGTACCACGTTCTAACCCAGTTGCTTGAAGGAGACTTGACGCCTCTATAGCGATAGATATGATTTCTTTGGAAAAAGAATCGATTTCCCTTTGCGATCACTCTTAAATACTTGGTTTTGGCTTATATTTTTAGCAAAACCTCTCGAGAGCGGGAGCCATTTTTGTTTGGAACGATAACGAAGTTGACTGTCGCCATAGAAACTGCATGGGACAAAGTGCGCATGCTGTTATGAAAGTAACAGCTGAGATCGCGGACAATTACTCGGGAAAGTCCTCAGGGAACCGCCGAGGATTTGCGGTCAAAAATCTCCAAATTATAGCGATTTAATGATGTACAGCCTTCGAATTCATCATGCAAAACAAGTAGTGTTAGTTTGTAATAACAATGAGCGTCTTTTGACGGGAGAAGCAATGAAACGTCTGGCGATTCTCGAAGGGGGACTGGAGAGAGGCGTGTCTATTGTGGTGAACAACGCGGGAAAAATAGAATGTGTTGATTTTGATGACAAAGTTGACCAGGATTATCACAACTGTACATTTGAAGAAGAAGTGGATGCTTCTGGAATGTGTGTAGTTCCTGGTAAGACCAATTCACTTCATAAGATTAACGATAAGTAAGATAATAGTAAGGAAACAAACAAGTGAGGAGGGGGGTGAATAATGTAGGTCTACGGATCGGTAGATTTGGTAAATATTTTAGCCCGGATGAATTCTAGATTCAGAGCGAATTTTAACGGATCTGCGGATCCTATGATCACAGCGGATCGCGGTTTTATCTCGTCTTTGGGCCCCGATTTTGGATTTTGGTTGTTAGGAGGGCCGGATCGTGGATCTAAACGTAACCCCTCGGAAATTTCACCTTCTCTCGTTTATATGCCGGATGTCATGCAGTGGAGAAAATGACTAGATAAAAAGTGAGGCACTTGAGTGAGGCACTTGAGCTTGACGTTGCCATACGCTTGCTCTTTTTTTCTTGTATCTGCAAGATTTTGTTTAGATACAGACGTTGGTTACTTACGTAAATATTTCGTTGATAGTCATCCAGTCAACGCTAAAACACAATATCGCGCAATTCAAGGCATTTCCAACACCTTAAGTCGCTTTGTATCTCGCGTATCATCTAACGTGGCATGCAAACAATTTGCGGATTCGGATTTAGTTGATTTTTTGAGCGGATCGACGGATACAGCCATTAATTTTAGCGGATCGGCAGATTTAGATACGCCTATTCACCCCCCTCAGTAAGACCCACGTGGGTCCCCCGGGATTGGGGTGAGGTGGGGCACTCCCTTGGGTATATACATGGCTGTATAGGGGGTTTTCAGCCATGTTTATTGTCGACTCCAGAGGCCGCAATGCGATCGTGCAATGCGATCAAACATCGAAATTTATCGCTTTGCTTGAGATATTCTTCGGTAATCCAGACACAGAAATATGAGTTTTCACAAAGAAAAGAACTGTAATTCAGAGATGCAATTCCTGGTTAGACTCCCCTGCAAGGCGGAAAAGCAGTGAAAAGAAGTTTTGGTTAGTTTAGCTTTTGATTTCATATTTGTCTACTTGAAACAGGGCTCGAAATTAAAAAAACCGTTAGGTCGCCTTTTGGCGACTAACTGGAGAAATATAGTCACCAGATGCAAATTTTCAGTCGCCAGTTTGTATAATCAAAGTAATTTTCAGGTTCCACTTGTTGAAAGTATTTGATATCGTCTGGCATGGCATGGGACACATTCATACAATAAGTATTTTTTTACTTATCCATTTCTTTTTAATAACGTAACACTTTTCATTTAGCGCGGCGGCGCCCAACTTGCATGTGTCGCCGAAAACAGAGATTTACCTGGAATTTAGCATCAAAAATGCTGGCTTCGTTTTCGCGGTAGAAACTAGAAATTGTATGGACCCTGTATGCGACTTCTCAGTTTTCACGTACAATTTCTACAGTTTTTAAATAAATATATCGTTGTTAAGTTCAGTTTGGTACAGAGAAACTAAAAAAATGCTCGCAGAAAATTGCTAAACTTATGAAATAAACACAGCGTTTTCTTTCCCAACGCGGGTATTTTTATCCTGGCAAGAAATTTGATCGGGGCAGATTTTGATCACGTGCTAGGCAACCACTTCTGAGCCGTTAGCGCACATCACGCAATCAACAAAACAGCGCTGTAAATTGTAAATTATTTTCGCCAAGCTTCATCTAAACACTTGATTACCCTTGAGCCTAAAGCTTACCTTTTCTTCTCAAAATTGTTATCATTTAGTTGAACTTTGCAAAATTCTGTGGCTCCTGGGCGGTTTCAAGAGAGAAACTCTAATGACATCGAAGAAAATATTACGAACAGAAGTCCGTCAAGTTTGGAGGGAATGTGGCTTTTTTATTGCGATTTGGCCCATTCTTTTACGACGAACGCAAAGTAGGACAAGATAAGATGTTTCTGTTAACCTGCGATCAGGCGTCCTCTCTTTTTCGCGGCGGGAAGGTACACCTGATACAATTACTTGACTATTTGTCTGTTGCTAGTCCAGAATCTGGACTTTTCCCTGATTGGTCAAGAAACAAAAAGGTAATTAGAACTAAGCCATGATTGGTTACCTGTGTGGCAGTGTGATTTCCGGTGAAAGAATTGGCGCGAGCTGATGGCGTCTGACGAGGGGAGCGAAGAGCGCGAGTTTTTGTCAGCTTTAAATGCTTCTCTTGAGAGTTTTGTTCTCAAAACTCTCAAAGACGAACAAATATAATGCTTTCATAAAATCGTATGCCATGGGAGATATGTTTTGGCCGTGCAACCGACGGAATTCGACAAGAGCGTTACATATCAGTTAATTCCAAAAGCTTTGTTTCATATGGAAAGTACAGCCAACGCCACATCAAAAACCACCGTTGCTTTTTGTTGGCTTACAAAGGGGAACGGTACCTTTAATACCCAACTGACACACTAGACGCACAAGGATAGCATTTCCCGTTCTACTCCTGAAACTTACTCATTTACAAACGAAACAGGAGGATGAGTTTTACAAAATTAACCATATTTTGCTCGGCCGTACTGTACAAATACTGTAGGTAAATTCACGCTGTTCGTGCCTTGTGTAATTCCCGCCCACGAAGCGATTCATTATCTGATGGCATGGCCGACATTCTCGCTGACAGATATTTTAATTAGGGGGCGGCAGGCGAATAGTCAAGTAATTGTATCAGGCGTTCCTTCCCGCCACGAAAAAAAAAGGACGCCTGATCGCAGGTTATGTTTCTGTTAACTTTAATGTTTTTGTTGTACTCTTAAATCATGCAAAATTCAGGTCGCCAAAGTGGCGACTAAACAACAATTTTAGTCGCCAAGGAGGTAAAGTTAGTCGCATTGGCGACCGTATTGGTCGCAATTTCGAGCCCTGTTGAAACCTCATTTTGGCGAAGGCGGGTACTGTGCTCAGAGTAGACGGGTGCCGGTACCCAGGTCCAGGCTTCTAATAAAACCCCTGTATAGGGAATCTCATTTTTGTCAGGTCATAAATATGGTAGGGAAAATCACAGATTTTGGCCATAAATAGGGCAAGGGTTTTGGGAAGCCGGCTGCACACTCCCACACAATTTTTTTGGGAGTACCTCCCAGGCATGAGCCATATGGATAAGTCTCTTGTTTTTATTTTCACTGTGAGGGGTTTAGTATTATGAAGCCCCCAAAACACGTCATTATTATTAGGACAACACTTAGTATATGTCTGCTCCTTGTTTTTCTGCCGCAACGTGGATTTCACTAGATCATGAGCAACAGAGTCGAATGCAGAGATGTTCTGCTTCTTAATCTGAGGGTTTGAGGGTTTTTTTTTATTTTCAGTGTACATGTATCTTGTAACCTTGCTGCTCTGACCATTATGTCTCGAACTAGGACTTGTTACGAAGCCCAGGTGCTACGCAATGCGTTTCAGGTTCAGTTGGTCCAGGTTTTCTAGAGATATTACAGTGAACTAAGTAAATACGGGAACCAAACGAGTGAAATTTTACAGAAGTAATCCTTACCGACTGTTTCATTCCAAGTACAAATGTCCAGAGTTTTTCCAAAAACAACAACATGGAGGATCGAAAAATCCAAGACGGCCCGCGTGCTTAATAACACGTGATACGAACACGACACATCATACACAGGTCCGCAAAACATGCGAAATGGTAGCTTATAACAGGACTCAATTGCTAGTGAAAACCAGCCTTTAGTACACAGAGAAAGATGCTATTTTGGTATATAAACATGATTGAGTGCTTTACTGGAAAATATATCACTCCTAAAATTCATATATTATGAAACCACATCCAGGACTAGGGTGGTATATTTTCCAAAGATATTGATGACTTCAATGATGCAATTGTTGTATTTTTGGACCATTACCGTTGCTTAATTTATTGGTGTTTGATTGAAACAATTTGTTCAGATCTTCCATCAAGGTGTTGGGTAATCTTCAGTTATCATCAGAAATTTTCGGAAAATATTTGGTAATGTAAGTGAGGCCTTCCAACAATTTTTGAGAATCTTCAGAGATTTTTGGAAGGTGGTCGGAAATCTTTCGAAAATCATCAAAAACATTGTTATCTGATTGTCCATATACATGTAATGAACATAATACATGGTTGCTTGTAGATATGGAATACCTCTTCTTGTGTTCAACTTTATATCTTACTCTTTGGCTGACTACTCACTCGTGAGATATCAAGTTGAAGACTTGAAGAGATATCCCATATCTACACAGATCCATGTAATATCCCCTATATATTTATGATGATATCTAGTTGTCTTCAATCCAGGTCTTGTAGATGGCCACACCCATCCTGTGTGGGTTGGTGACAGGGTCCATGAATTTGCCATGAAGGTAAAAAAAAAATTTTATTTTAAACATAGTAACCTTCTTCCTGTAGAAAACAGAATAGTGTGGGTGGCATATTAATGCTGAGTTATGTTGTCCCTCTAATCCATTGGATGTATTTAAGGCAGATACCAACATCACTTGATATATAAACTGAGTCCCACAGTAGTGACAATCATTGACACCTTTTTGTATAAAATAAGAAGGATATTCCATGCATGTTGAGGGCTCGATTCAAGGTCAGTGATATCTTTTTTTTTTTTTTCGTTCTGTTTTTCTTCTTCTTTCAAAAACCTTCACCGTGTCTTTGTAACTGAATTGCCGTTTTTACTGGTTGGGATCTGGGATGTTATGTTTTAGCTGCCATTGTGACGTACGCTTTTGGCGCGCAAAGCGATAACACAAAGTCAGAGCTGGCTTACCTGTTAATTAAGCAGAGTCAGGAGCCCCTCCTGGCAGAGTTTGCTCGTTATTTCAACCAATATTCAACGCTTATTCAAGGAATATTTGCGCCCGCCTGGTAGGAGATTTGGCATCATTAAGCCTCTGACCCTCATTGAGTCACTAGCATGCCTCAAAGAACCGAGGCGTGTTTTTGTTCCAAGATCATGGTTTAAGTCCGCCATTAACTTAGCCATTAAAGAACAAGTGAGCCACGCGAGACGCTTCTTCTTCCAAAACAAAGCATCTGTCACGGACTTACGGCTCATTTGCCAAACTTCGGCATGTGTCAGTATTGGAAATTAGAACTGCTTTCTAGACTCTTATTATTTTCTTGAAATTAGCCGCCCCACCATCCTTCGCTCCAAAAATTTCTCGGATATCCCACGTAAACTGAACTTGCAAATCAACTAAAACTTACTTCTTGACTGCCTCCGTAACTGACTCTTAACTGGTTAGCAATATCTGGTTAGCAATAACTGAACTGGTTAACAATAACTGATCTGGTTAGCAATAACTGGCGAGCGCACAGACTTGATCACCGTTGTTGTTTCCGTACAACAGACAACTCTCAAAATTACGCTACTTTAAACTAATGCATTACGCAACAAGCATCATTGCGATATGATGTAAATTCAAACACAGCACGCGCACAACATTAACGTAAACAGCGCGCGCGTTAAACTTAACAAACAACATAAAACTGAATGTTCAGCGAAACACACGTCTTAACGTGACTCATACACGGCCGGGAACTGGCGAGAAAAGCCAGGCAGCAAAGTCATTGAATTTGACCTGTCCTTTGAAGACCTTCAAAGTTTCTAAGCCATTTTTATGGGCCAAAGAGAAATCACTGGTCAGTTAAATTTGCAAGCAAGTGTTCCGTGAGTGTGTATCGTGATTTTCCAAGCAGATGATTACTTTGAATTGTGATAGAATTGAGTCCGCTGCGAAGAAAAAAGACAAAGAATGCCTGACCGCAGGTTTAACTATAGGAAGAAGAAAACTTCAGCTCAAATGTAAATTTTGCTTTGTATTTCAGCGTTCCTTTGCTGATAAATTTTCCGTTTCATGCTCTTTTTTGGGCATGAGCAGCGTGTTAGCTTAAGGCAAGTCCTCTTTCTGTGTTGTCAGATAAAATTTAATCATTTCATGGAACGAGTAGTTTGGTGCCAAAAAAGTAATTTCACGCAGAAACATTTCAATCACCGACGTAGCCAATTTGCAAAACATTCAACCTCTCTCTCTATCCATTATTCATTGACTTTAGTTAGGTATCGATTCGTGCAAGTCGAGATTCTTTCCCTTGGCCTAACACCGTTAACTCTAACATGTACTGACCTTAACTCTAGCCTAAACTGAAGCGCTAGTGCTAACCCTAAGCAATAACCCTAACCCTTGGCACTAGCCCTAATCCTAAGCTGCAATAACCCTAATCCTGAGCGCTAGCCCTAACCCTAAGCAATAGCCCTAGGCCTGAACATTAACTCTAAGCTCGGCCCATCTAACCCTGACCCCAAATGCTAACCCTAACCTTGTTCCATAAACCTAACCTTCAGCGCTAACCCTAGTTTCAAGCAGTAACCCTAACCCTAACTCTAATAAAACTGGGAACTCTTAACCCTAGGAGTTAAAGTCAGCATTTGAAAAAACTTAAAAGAAAAACAAAGCCAATAGTATTGTCAGTGTAACAAAGCAGTTCCAAAAGACGCGTTCTGTGACATGCAAGTGTTTTAGCATACTGTATTTCTGAAATACGCAACAGAGGGTAAATAAGTGCAAGGCAGTTTTCTATAGGTATAAACAAATTGGCATCTGAAGTTTGGAGCTGTTTTGGCCATTTTCCATTTTAGCCAAAAATCTAGGGGACGTTCTTGCACGCGGCCTTTCAATTATATTGAATAATTCAACGTATTATATTAAGCAATTAGATTATGAGCTTGAGATTTCTACCGTGTTATAGTTGACGAGGGTGAAGCCCGATCAACTCTCATGTAATAGAAATCAGTAGCAAATAATCTTTATGTTGAAAGTGTTGTAGTGTATAAATCTGCTAGTTTTTCAAACCTTTATCTAAATCCCAGACACTTTATTCTGTCAACAAGGGCACACTGCTACATAATGTACATGTATCCTACTCGCTGTCTATCACAGAATAGATAGTGAATAGCACAGCCAATCAGTAAATTGCATTCATGATAGAATGCTAGCAGATTTATACTAATTAAAAATGATTTATACAACAGCTTGCAGGAGCTAGTTACATGGATATACACAAGACAGGTGGTGGAATAGGTTTCACTGTTCAGCATGTTCGCCGAGCTACAGAAGAGGAGCTGTATGAAACATTTAGAGAACGGCTGCTCAGAATGTTACGATCAGGGACAACATTAGTGGAAGCCAAGAGTGGTTATGGGTTAGATGTGGAATCAGAGATGAAGATGTTGAGAGTCATTGAAAAGGCCAAAAAAGAGTTACCTATTGAAATTTCTAGCACATTCTGCGGAGCACACTCTGTTCCCAAGTAGGTACATACAACTTACAATAATAAAATCAGCCTACTGTAATTTAGTGAGGGTGACACTTAACAGCAAAGCTGACAACTGTGTGGCCCTTACTTCTGGATTGAATTGTAATTTGGAGTGTTGGTTTTTGTGGAGGGGGGAAAACCGGAAAACCCAGAGAAAAACTCTCAGAGCAGGGACGAGAACCAACAACAGACTCAACCCATGACGCCGGGTCCGGGAATCAAACCCGGACCACAGCAGTGGGAGGCGAACGCTCTCACCACTGCGTCATCCCTGCATCCTCAGAGCATGTGTTAGAACATGTGCATGTGTTGAAAACTTAGTCTGTTGTGCGTGATGCGAAAGAAAATCATGAAAAAAAAAATGTGAAAGAGAGAAAACTCGTAGTCTACCATGATGCTAGTATTTATTGACATTAATTGCAGCAGGTCTGAAAAATGAGTATTTTTTTGTTGTTGTTCTTCTTCTCAGAGGGAGTACTCCTGAAGAAGCAACTGATAATGTTATCAATAGACAGATTCCCAAGCTTCAGGAACTAATGAAAAATGAGGAAATAAATGTTGACAACATTGATGTATTTTGTGAGAAGGGTGTGTTTGGTTTAGATGAAACAAGAAGGATCCTTGAAGCAGGAAAAGCTGCAGGATTGGCTCTAAATTTTCATGGTGATGAACTGCACCCAATGAAAGCTGCTGAGGTATATAAATTTATTTCTCACTTAAATTGAAGGTCTGTACTGTAAGATATGGATTGAGTTTTTGAACCCATGACTTCTTTGATGTCACCAGCATATTGCAGAGGCCATTATTGGGTTTGAGTCTCGTTCAAGCCTAATGTTTTTTTTTTCCTGGCTTTGTCTTGCATCTCTCTTAAAACCAAAAGTCATAGGCCACTTTCTTGTCCAAAAGCTGACTCGAAATTTTGACTTCTGTGCTTGCCCAAGCAAAACTGTCCTAAAGAGCAATGAGAGACGAGAGAGTGGTGCCATAGCACTTTTAGTTTCAACTGTCCATTTGAATAGATTGGATCTAATTTGGCTCATACCGGTATCCAGGCTAAAAATGCCCTTTATAAATGCATTTTTGCCACAAAGCTCCAGGTGTAATTAGTTTATTTACATGTAAGGGTGAGGGCTATATCATGGCATTGGAGAAAAGCTTGCTAGCTTGCTGTGCTGAAGTGACCTTACTACTTGAAAAAAAAAAAACAGGCAATTATTTCATGTTTCCATGTCAGCTAGGTGCCGAGCTTGGAGCGAGGGCAATAAGCCATCTTGAAGAAATAAGTGACGAAGGAATTCAAGCCATGTCTGCAGCATCTGTTATAGCCGTGCTTCTTCCCACCACAGCATACATCTTGCGACTTAAATGCCCACCCGCAAGAGCAATGATTGACTCAGGTTAGGTACAGTCCAAGCTGCAGAATAAAACCTCCATTGTTCTCTGCTTTGATCCACATGTCAACCAGAACTTTTTGAAATCTGGGTGATAATTAAAAAGTGTTTTTAAATTAATTTTACCTGTAAGTCAGTGCTTTTAGACACTGCTACCCTAAGAGTGATTATGTTTTTTTTGTTTGTTTGTGTTTTTTTGACAGGTGTCCCAGTTGCTCTTGGTTCTGATTTTAACCCTAATGCATTCTGTTTGTCCATGGTAAGTCAAAGCCTTGTTGTTGACGTAAAGATTTTCATGCTGTGCAAGTGTTATTGCCGTAAAATTCTCACATGTTAATAATTCATCAAGTTTAAACTAGTACATCAAGACCCTGACGTGTTTGGATATCTGAATCGACAGATTTTTTTGCGATTTTGTTATTCCATTTTCTTCTCAGTAAGTTTTCATTGAGGAAATATCCTAAACGCTCAAGACGTTATTCACGTAGGGATTGAACACATTTTCACACACTTTTTAGTTCGTCAAAATAATCCGTGACCCTTCTCAGTGTTTAGGAGTGTGATTAAACTTTTGTGTTTAATATATTGCCATCTCAAACAAGTGCCAGGCTTTAAAGACTTATCCCACCATGAAAAATATTGCTCTACTCATCAAATTGAATGACAATCCATTGTTGAAACGGGACTATGTTATTTTGTTTGTTCAGCCCCTGACAATGCACCTTGCCTGTGTTAATCTGCGCATGACAATGGAGGAATCTCTAGTAGCTGCTACAATTAATGCGGCAGCATCTTTAGGCCGGTCACACACTCATGGATCTCTGGAGCCTGGAAAGGTAGCCGACATGCTGGTTATCGATGCTCCAAGGTAACTCTTTGTTTGGAAAAATCGATAAAGATAATTGCTTTCACATCCCATTTAACTTGTTATTGTTGTTGTTGTTGTTGTTTCGGGGGCCCAGATTAGTCTCGTTTGGAGGCAGAATGCAAATTTCCCACGATTCCATATGGGACTACGGACGGTTCGCAGAGCGCAAAGCCTGTTCGGCTGAAGCTCGAAACGTCAGCTGTCTACCTCGTTCGCTACAGCGATTATTTTTAAGGTGATTCCTCAGTATTGCATTGTTCGTCTCCACTGCACCCGAGCTTCTCGTCATTACCGCGTGCACGTACGCAAGGTAAAAGATTTTCGTCAAGCTAAGCTCGACAGCGAATTAAATGCTCGTTTTCTCTTAAACGTTAATTGTGACCTATATTTTTCATTGCATAATTTTAGCGTACAAACTATCCGCTTTAAGTGAAAAAAAAAGTGAAGAGAAATATTTTTCCAAAGGAAAAAGGAAAAGCTAAAAGAGTGCACTGCACCGCTGCCCGAAGACGCATTGTTAATTTAACCTCAGAAACAACGATTCGAGGAATGTTTCGAGTCACTGTCGTTTAGAGGTGTGCGATTTTTCAATAAATTATATATGACATTGCTCCAGAAATGCTCGAGACTTCCTACTTATCAAGTATTTCTTTTTTGAATAACCTTTGTTTCCATCTACCACAAAATATATAGAGGATATTTGACGATAGCCTGTGAACGCAGACGTGTTTAGACGGTGGCGAAAAGATATGAATTTTATGTTGGAGGGGCAGACGAGTGAGATATTGTTCTTGCCACGAGAACATAACATTCCTATCTTTGAGCTAACATGCAATGTTCTTTTTATTATCTAGATATACTGATGACGGTGTTTTCGACGATTTTCTGAAGATTTCCGACTTCTTTCCGAAGATTTTCCAAAATTATTCCGAAGGCCAAACGAGCGTTTCCGAAAATTTCCGAAGATTGCCGAAGACTTTCCAGGAGGACCCGAATATGTTTCGATCATACAGCAACGAATTTAAGTACAATTTAAGGGACAAACTTGATATCAGTGAAATCATCGATATCTTCACCAGTGAGGATATGGAAAATACGCCACTCGAATCCCGGATGTAGTTTCACATGAATTTTACGAGTGGTATATTTTCCAGTAAAAGACTCGTCCATGTAATATATAATTGATCTATAATGAAACAACTCGCGTGGTTAGGCAAAGATGGGATACAACTCACCCCCCATATCTCGTAAGCGAACGTGGTGTCTTATCCTGTTTTTTTTTTTTTTTTTTTTTTTTTTTCCCGAAACAATGCCTAGGTGGGAATAATTTATATATTCAGGGAGAGTTAAAAAAAATGTTTGATTTCATCATCTTCCTTTGTGCCTTGTTGCAGATGGGAGCATCTTGTCTATCAACTTGGTGGCCATGACAACGTGATCAAGTTTGTCATAAAGAACGGAAAAATTGTTCACAGGAAACCTTCTTAGGACTTTTGTTACTTGTGACTGTGACTCGATGTGAAATAATGGGTTCACTTTGCGGTGGAATATGACAGAGTACACCAGAAAAGCTCACTGGGGAGGGAAGTGGATAGCCTGCAGACAGGCTCTCCATATGGGTTATTCCGAGATTTGCTTTCGAACGGCGCGCGGGCGGGCGAGAGAGGGAGAACCTGCAATGGTCCTTAAACGATTTGAATTCTGCCTCCTTTCCGCTTGACTGACCTGTCAAGTTATCAAATTGAAATGAACCAATCACAACGAAAGCAGAAGTGACCTTGTAGGATGGCTGTCAATAATGAAACTTTTGATACACGTGCGCTTGTTTTTATTATGAACTCAAATCAAGAAACTCCGAAGAAAACATTTCGACGAAAAGCTGGAAGGAAACCGCTCGATTTATAGAAGCGTTCCCTGTTGAAATTGTGCCATGCTTTGAAGAGATGACTTTCAGCTCGCG
>JAHPZR010004004.1:0-22131 GCA_019787425.1 Platygyra sinensis
CGATTTTCCTTGCCAGTGTTTTAATGAGTCAAAACGTCAAATTTCACTTCCTGTGGGGTGCAAAACCGCGAGACCAAAACCAGGAGACTGGAATGATTGTGACGTCATTTCAGGACTTGAAGCTTTGCGAAAAACAGATTTCTCTGACATTTTCTGATTCTGAGCTAATAAATTCGCTAAAAAATGGTACAAAAGTGCACTGTTTATAAGAAAATAAGAAAATGTCGGAGAAATCTGTTTTTAGCAAAGCTTCAAGTCCTGAAATGACGTCACAATCATTCCCAGTCTCCTGTTTTTGGTCTCGCGGTTTTGTACCTCACCGGAAGTGAAATTTGACGCTTTTGATACATTAAAACACTGGCAAGGAAAATCGCTATCGAAAAAATTGTTTTGCGATTCTTATCAGTACATTGTGGAAATTTGATGGAGCAAATAAAAAAAATCTCATATACACGTTAAGGATGGACTCAGCCTACGCTATGACTGGCCTATAACTGATATTCCATCTACGTGACTTTGTGAAGAGCCCTTTATAATAGATCACGCCATGATTTGTATTTGAGATGGATTTGTAATTCAGAAATAACGAGCTCCGGGACCTGGAAGCAGAGCTCTTGAACATAGTTTGCAAAGATGTAGTTGCTAAACCGGTACTGCAAGATGTTGAAGAAGAGCAGTTGACACGAGGGTCGAATAAAGCGCAGAATGCAAGACACATGGTTTCACGTCTTTTTTTGGGAGCCCCAGCAATCAGCCTTTTTTGATGTCAGGGTTTGTCACCCGAAAGCTTAATCCTATAGGGACCTCGAGCCTCAGTAAATATATCGTCTACACGAGAAAAAGCGTCAATACTCAAGTAGAGCGCTCGATATCGAGCATGGAACATTCACCCCTATGATTTTTTACAACAACTGGAATTTGACAAGAGTGCTTGAAGCACCACAGCAGACTAGCAGAGTTGATTGCTATCAAGAAAGGAACGGACTACGCCAAAACAATCTCATGGGTACGAGGAAGATTCTCCTTTGCACCTCTGAGATCCGCAGTTATCTGTCTCAGAGGAACTAGATCCACTGTAAGGAAATCATGGGACTTTCGCAATACTGATATAGAAATTGAGAACACTGAAGGAGTTATTTATTGACGTTTTTTAACGGGACTTTAGTATTTTTTACTACGCATTTTAAAATAATTGTAAATAGCTTTCTTTAAGTTTTTTTTTAATTATTATTATATCTCACGGATACGAGCAAGAACTTCCTTTGCACTTCTGAAATCCGCATTAATTTATGTCAGAGGAACTAGATCCACTGTAAGAAAATCATGGGACTTTTGCAATACTAATACAGAAATTAAGAACACTGAAGGAGCTAGTTATTGAGGGTTTTAAGGGAAATTTAGTATTTTTAATCTAATTATTTAAAATAGGTCTAAAGATTGATGAATCATTAATGAGATTATTATTATTTAAAGAAAATTATCGTCATCATCATCATCTCATGTTGCCGTGCGTTGTTAAGTAACAGATCACAGTTACATCACAATGCGGTAAAAACAAAAAAAGTGGCACTTGAGCCGTTAGGAGATTGTGCATGGAGGTCTTAACACATTTGACGTCATCTTCGGAGTTTAAGAAAACCACAACGGCAACTGCAACGAGAACGTCACTAAACAAAAGGCAGAACCGTCCTTTGTAAAAACAAAAACTTAGTGAAATGACCAAGTTTTGCGCATTTGGGAAAACGTGAGTTACGACGGGTAATATTTCGAATTTTCGTCTGGAATTGATCGTTGCATCTTCAGTTTGAGTGGGATGTTAGACCACTTAGCATACTTGAAAATTCTACACAATTGCGAAATTCTAAGGTAAAAAAAAATCAGTCTTTTTCTAGCCGTCATCCTAAGTAACGTCGTCTTGATGAAGACGAAGGGCAACATGGAATCTATCTAGTTTATATAATAAAGAAACAAAAAAAAGAGATAATGACGTCGTTAACATAGTATACTTTTGTCCTATAATAGATCGTATGTAGGACCCAATCAAACTACAAGAATAATTTAGCTTATTATACAAGGCATCTCTCCTGAGAGCAATTGATAATACTTGCCCTTCAAAACTCGACAATTCACTAGCATCAGTACGTCAGGGCTCTCTGCGGAGTACTAAAGACAACTTGTTAAGCCAGCAGAGCCGGTCAAGCACACTTCACCATAGTACGTGCACGTTCTGAGATATTTTACCGTAGTTTACTACTGTGCCGACATTTTCAGCATTTACTTCATGACAGTTAATTACAGCACATACAATGATATTTCTTGCCATGTTTGCGTAAAGTTAATATGGCTTTAAATGAAATCTTCGGATCGCAGAATGTTCATTGGAGTACGTTATGCCCATCCTTTATTTTAGTGTCTTTCAAGAGGCTTTGCGCGTAAGGAAAATTTCATTTATGAAGCTTCTAAGGAAAGAAATTTGGTGGAAGAAAACTACAAGGGGCTCTACAATGGAAATCGCTAACAAATTCAACTGATGTAAAATTGTTGAAAGGAAGAATAAACACACTTCACAGTTCACAGTAATTCGCTTCCCATAAAGTACGGCTATCCGTTATATTTTCTTTGACTGGTGGAGTTATCGAGGTGGAACGCTATCAAGGGCCTCTCAGCTGGTTACACTTTGGTGACGACAACAATGTTCCGTTGTTCCATTTATATATACTGGGAAATTGGTCAGTTGTTAGAAATAATCACCGGTTCAAAACAATAGTAGATGCATTAGTGCTCCAAAATAGCTCGTGAGTAGCTTTTCAGCACGAAATTACAATTATTCGTTTCTCATATTTTGTCTCGGAAATTTGCATGAAAGGAGACAAGGCCCTAATCTGGGAAAGATTTGTTCAGTAAAGTACAAAGTCATCATTTCTATTCCTTCTTGTACGACCTTCAGTTACCGCGCCCTCCCTTTCTTTATTGTGTTATATTTTCTTTTGTAATAAACAAGAATAGTTTTAAAGGACAAGGCTGGTCCCGATGTGAATGAATTTCCGCCGCACCTGCAAATTTCCACGAGAGCTAAAGGTAATCTATTGACGTATGTGGAGTGGACCGTGAAGAGCTGTCATATCATCATTGAAAAACATCACATGAATATTCACCTCTGATATGGGCTAAACTTAAAGGGAAAAGATATAAAGAAAGCCGCTCGCCTATCTATAAATTACTCGTCCAAAAGACGACTGGGCTGTTTGAAAGAGAGCTGGTATCGACATATATAGGGTACACGGTATTCGCACGAGCTCTAAAACCCGCACAGCTCTCAACTCGAAAACAACATTCCGTACGTACAGCGTAATCGAATGACACTACACTATGTTTACGAGAGTTGTTATATTCAGTTTTGTTATTCTGTCTTTCACACGAGATATCTGATAAGATTTCCAGTCAATCTTCCACGTTGCTTCGGGATTCAACTCGAGGAACGTTCAATCGCAAGAGCTGTCAAAGCAAAGAGAGAATGTGCCACGTTTCCTTCTCAACTTGTACAGAAAGCGGACTCTTTTACATCGTACTGGTGCAAACCAACGGGAGACCGACATAGTAAGAGTGTTTTTCCGCGAACGTAAGTGCTCTTTAGAGAATCTCACAAGTTACAGAACGTAGCTGGCCGTAAAACGTTCCGTAGTAATAATAATATATAATCGAGCTTTCTCATATTTTGTTCTCTTCCTCCCCAGCTGCGGGAAATGTCGAGCATACAGGGCCACTACATCATCGATTTTACTTCAACTTGTCTGCCATAGCAGCAGGAGAAAAAGTCAAGAGAGCTCAGTTGAGGATTTACAAGAAGAAACCGCTGGGCCAAAACACAGAAGGGCATTTCAAGATCAGAGTGCTTCGCTTGAAAAATTTTCAGAACAGGAACAGTGGAGTTCTCGTTGCTTCTCACCTTGTGAGTTACAGAGAGAAAGTCGGTCGGTGGATCAGCTTGGACGTCACGGCCGCAGTAAAATTCTGGATAGATAAGCCTGAAGAAAACTTTGGTTTGAGTGTAACAGTAGATGGGGTCAGGGCCTTTCCGACAGATTTTCGTATTGGAGCACATGGGGGGAAAGCACCTTTCTTGGTAACGTACACTCCAAATCCATTGGAAGTGTCAAAGACTTTAAAGAACTGCAATAATAGCATGGCGCCAGAGGATGATGACGAGAACGTTTTCGCAAAACACCTCCTCGACTGCGAGAAGCCGTGTAAGACGTTCAAGTGCACTCAATAGGTGTAAACGCCGTTGGGCTTACGTACAGTTCAAAACGCTTAAGTGGAACTGGATTATTGCCCCGAGTGGTTATACAGCCAATTACTGTGAGGGGGTCTGTCCACACGTTCTAGACATGCATCTGGAACCGACTAATCACGCCATTTTGCAAAGCATTCTTCACAGAATGGACGGTCGCATTCCATCCCCGTTATGTGCTCCGACCAAACTGCATGGCATTAGTGTTTTGTATAAGACAAGCGACAGATCGATCGCGCTAACCGAGTATGGTGGAATGGTAGTGTCATCATGTGGATGTCTGTGATGTATAATGGTTCATTCTAAAGGCACGTTTTGATAGATTTCGTTGAAAAATACGGCATTAGTTTGGGCAAATATTTGGCGCATATATAGCGGTATTAGTACAGACGATTGTCTAACTGACATTTAGATTCTCTTTGATTTGGCTGTGTCAAAAGACATATTTTAATTGCTTTTAATGGTGAATGCAGCCCTATAAATGATATTGTGGTTAATTGCTAAGAAACTATAACGTAGGCAGATGATATTTTCTCAAGCAATGCCTAATTGAGGCGATATCAAACGAGGACACTTTTGATTCGAGAACAGCCTATAAAACAATGAATTGTGACCACATTGTAAACACACTCTAAAACCTACTCGAGCAAACCTTCAATTCCTTCTAATGAGCAAATAGTTCAGATATTTAAGCCTCTAGACAAAACAACGTGAAGAAATAGACAATTTGAAATTCAAATTTGTTTCTCACATAAAAAGAAGGGTAGACCAAAGAACGAAAACGACAGAAGTATCTTCTTTGGCTACAAAAATGATTGTTAGAAGAACTAACAACAGGGATCCAAATATTTCGATGAGGGGCCAATTTTTTATGTGAGAAGAAAACGAACGTGCAAGAATGTCTAACCCCGACGGCAATAATTAAACGCCAACTAATATATATTTTTTAATTGTCCATGAATAAAAGCATGCTGGGTGAGGCAGACGTCGAAGGTCGTACTGTTAATGGTCAACCCAATTCCATCGACCGTAAACACTTGTAGAAAGTGAAAATGAAAGACTACAAAGTCTTTCACTCAACGTGTGAGCATTCTTGAGTAAATTGAAAACTTGAAAAAACTCATCCCTTTTGTTAAGAGAAAACGTATTAAGTTTATGATAGACAACTATTAATAGGTATTAATTACATGCAATAAGAATACGATATCGTGAGCACTATCAGTTTTCCTTGCTGTAGTAGACATTTAAATGTCCCTTGTAATCAAATTATTAAGTTATTTTATTTAATTTTTACGTGACAAATTAAAAAGGGATTTTGGAAAGAGACTACGTGGTTCTAAATGGCAAGCTTTAAGTCCACAAAGAGGCTCATTGCATTAAACGTCAAAGTCAATCTCGCCGTTTTGATCTGCTCTTCCGAAAAAAATATCAGTTCGCGCCAATGTGATTATTCAATCTATTAATAGTTAGTTATATTCAAAATACCTTAACTAAAAAAAGATTGACCCGCGAAAGTCAATATCACGCTGTCTGTGGGTTTGTAACAAATTAAACACTGTTGTTACAAACCTACAGACAAGGAGATATTGACTCTCGTGGGAGAGCAGAACCAAGGCTAATATGGATGCGACGAGTACATACCATATTTGGTAATTCCGGTTAGAATTACCAATAGAAGGAGGGTTTATTGATCCATTATTGAGTTCACTTTGTTAGCAAAGTTGTGTTAACTGTTGAATCGATAAATTGAAGTTATTTTTTAACAGTTGTAGAGCTTAACCAATAAATAGTGAACATTCGACGGTACGCTCAGATGGGCGCCTACGGCCACTCCCGATTTAATAACCATTCCTTTCGTTGTGGTCATTATTTTGCGTCTTAGTGTGGTTCTAGTTGACGACAGAATGAAATAGAACTCCAGCCACCACAAGAAGATGAATAGATATGAACCTTATGTGGCCCATACTGATCAAGGCTGGCCTAAACTGAACGAAACGATTTGCCAGCGATACCATCTTACGTGTTTCCAAATGATTTGATAGACGCAAACGGCTCCTGTTTCGCTGTATTCCTGTAGTCGTTTTAAACATTTTTTTGTTTCAAATTCGGCACGTGCTCCACCTTATCGTTACCTGTTCTTTTGTTCTTTGAACCTTCTGTGTAGGTCAGTCTATCATATCTTTGTTTCTAGATCCCTTTCAAATATCACGAGATTAGCCATATGCACAAGTGTAACGGATGTTTAGAAAAAGGGAAAAAATGCTTATCACCCAGCAAGCGAGCAAGCAGGCTATCTCTCACTTGAGAAAACATCTCAAAAATGCAAACCATGGTAACTTTTTTTTCAGTGTATTGAACAGGGGTCTGAAAGCAAACAAACATCGAAAATATATCTTTCTGAGGTGATACATGTTAGGTGTTTTTTTGGTTGATCGTTCTTAGTTGTTTGTTTTATCATCTGGTCTGTTTTCAAGAATAAAATAATTCATTCACACGCTTTGTGAAATCTTCTGGCTCCGCATTTTCCAGACACGTGATGTCTTTCCTCCAACAAGGACAACGTTCGATTTAATCCAGACAATTAACGACGGACTGAAGAGGATGCCACCAAACTTCCATTCCCGGCTACCACCAAAATATGATGCGTGCAAAAACAGCCCAAATAAAATTTAAAATCGTGTTTCTATATAGCAATTAGATTATGAGCTCGAGATTTCTATCGCCCTGGCGAGGGCACAGCCCAAGTCAACTATCACGCATAGAAATCTACAAATCGTTCAAAACTTTATCTAAATCCTCTTCGATTCGCAAACAGTTCGAAAACGCGAAGAGGCTACCTTCACTTCATCAACAACCGCACCCTGCTACGCTACACACTATCTACAAAGGAACAGATAGTGCACGAGTAGCGTAGCCAATCAGAAAACGGCATTCGTGATAGAACTCCAGTAGATTTATAAAACTCGATAGAAACACAGAACTAGCAAGAGCAAAGAGAATTTACATTTTGAGGATCAAACTACATAAAATGTTCTCTTTTTTGCGCCGGGGAATTTTCGAAAAGAAATAGAAAACATGTTCTCCGTGTTTCTATCGAGTCATAGAAACGCTGGTGAAAGTTTGGGAGAACTTGAAAGGAGCTGTAAGAAAAACCGCCTGTCGGTTCCTGTACCCACAGCAATTCTCGTTCTCCCAAACTTCCACTCGCGTGTTTCTCAGTTTACTCGATAGAGATACGGTACATATTTTCAATTTCTGAAATGCATCGTCCTACTGTCGCGGCAATCGTATTATGGGAATAAAGTAAAATGATTTTATTATTGTTTCGTTCTTCTCAATGATTAGACCTCCATGCAGCTTCTGACCTTCTAATCAACTTACACCCATGAAATCTGAGTTGGTTAAACCTATTTAGACTTAGGGAGAAGAGAGGTGGAAGACAGAAAGTGCCTGCGCTGAGTTAAATTGTCAATATATAGCATCCAATATTTAAGGAAACGCAAGCAAACATTTTGGTAGGGCATGCTCTTTTACCCATGACACAGGTGTGTTTTTCGAAACTTGGAATTTCTAGTTTGAATTGCCAAAATTCATCTTCGTGTGTTCATTTCTACTGATATATTAAGGAATTCCTGGAATTAAACGGTTGATTCGATTTGTTTTAAAACATCAGGAAAATCGTCAAGATTGGCCAGACTCTAAGATCGATGGCGGTTGTTTGGATATCATGACGTTATTGCAAGGGCAAAGCTACTTCTCCTCCTGATTAAGTGCATGAAATGATGGTTTGGTAATCCATAGTGCTATTTACCAATGCCAAGGTTTCTTAACAACACCCTTGTTTACTGACGGAATCATGATAGACGTGTTGAAGAAACCCAGCTCAATACTTGCCATGATTCCCTGCAAGCGTTTCGATAGCATGATTCCTTGTGAGCGATACACGCAAGTGGTACACTCGAACATCAACCCACGGTCTGGACAGTACCTGACGCATGCGCAGATGCGCGCACAGCCATATCACCTGGACAGTGGCAGCTATGGACAGCTGTTTCGGCCTTGTTTGGCCTCATCAGCATAGCATAACCGTCGGACAGAAATAGGACTAAGAGCCCTCTGTAGTCTACTCGTTACTGCCGAGGCGGATGCAAAGCACCCCTATAAGCGCCAGCCCCACACAACACATGTGGGAGCTGGTGGCTGGGAACCACACGGCAGTTCTCCCACGGCATGCGCTGGGAAGGTGGATCAGCCTCAATTGCCGTTGGTGTGTCCGTAAATTTTATGTAACAACAATAAAAGCACCATGATTCCCTGCAGGCGTTCAATACCATGATTCCCTTCAGGCTTTCAATATCATGATTCCTTGCAGGCTTGTCTCGTAGAAGGAACTGCACCGGGCATTCAACTAATTATCTCCAAAATCTCAAGTCTTAAACTTGTAGAAACATGATTAGGAATATATAGTTGACTTAAAATTATTTTCTTTGAAGGAAAATAAAGTTTGTGTGTTTTTGTTAAGGAAGGCCATTGCCTTGCCTCTACCAAGATTGAGTCTAAAGGGTTCGATGAAACTGATAAAACAAAATTATAATTGGACTAAGATAACAAAAACTTTCAGTCATTTTTTCTCGATTACTTTTTCTGTGGAAAGGGCATCAATTTTTAAATGCTTGTCTGCGAAAATGAGTTGATTTAATTAGAGACAGCTGGTGAAAATAAATGTTGTAGTTGCTGCCTTTGGTTCAATTTACTTAGCACATTTTAATCTCAGCCTGAACGCAAGCAAAAATTTTCTTTTTAATTTGTACCATGCATCAGTAAGTTTAATAACATAAATATTCTTGGTGAACAGCCATCTGTTGTGATAGAGCTCATAACCGTAATGACTTGTTTATATTTTGTTTTGTTCCACAATACCACAAAATACTCAATCTTCTAATTACTTTCTACCTCACTGAAATTGCCTTTTTCCAATAACCCCTAAATTTGGACAAGCAACAATAAAGGGGAAAGAAAGTTATTGTTTTTTCATCCTTGGAGACTGAGAGAGCGGGCATGAAAACAAACGTCATTTATTGGAATTTTTGGAAAACTTTTCTTTCAGCTGAGACTTTCTTGATTCTCAAGCAACATTTTCTTTGCTATATTCCAGTGCGTGGAAAATTAATTTACCTAACAGAAAAGAATATCGAGACCTCGACATTCAGTAACCTGATAATATTGTCTTGGGCAAACTGCATAAAGCGGAGGTGAAGGAATTGATTGGTTAGGGCGTAGAACTACGATTGCTTTTCTCCTACCGCAGTTTGATATCTCAGGAAAATGCTGTCCCAGAACTTCCATTGAGTAACCATCGATGACACTGGCAACCACAACGTAGGGGCTGGGGGAAGAGAGCAGGGGGATACAATACCTTTGGCCCGGCTACCAATCTCGTTCCCAGGGACTTCTCCCTGGCTTGAGGGCGTGGTGGGGAACGAGAGGAATCCCGGAAGTTGTGGTCGCTCGCCAAACCTCAAACGTAACATTCAAACTTAACCGTCAATCCAAAGGATTGATTCAGTTGACGTGGGAGCCTCATCTCATCTTGTGCGGCATTCAGGAGGACTCATCTCCTTTAGTTCATATTAACTTATTGCAGGTAATGGCCTCCTGCTTATTGATTATTGTCACATGGTCATCGTATGCTGTAATTTCTCTCGTTGAAGCGGTGACCTTAATCGTCGTTAATGGGCTAAACTCCAGCTGGAATTCCAGTTTGACCTCGTTCGGTTGTATTTTCTTCCAGTCGTTTGTTTCGGAATAACTGATTCATGACACATCTAAGAGGATGGCCGCTGGCGCCCATTAACAATTAGAGCCCAAGCTACTTTGGATTGGTACAAATTTTACCTCTTGTGTCCCTTTATGAGCCATCAGGCTGACATCAGCTGGCAAATGCAAACAAATTGCTTTGCTTTATCTGAAACTTGATCAATCGAACTGCAATACAACGGATAATTTCAGTAAGACAAACTGCGAAAAGAGATGACTGAAATACGATTAAAAGTTGCCGAAAGACTTCGGCAATTACAGAAGTAGTGCTTAAGGAGACATTTTAGGAATCGTTCAGTTGTCTTTCCGGGCAGTTAACGATGACGTTGTCTTGTCATTAATCAAGTCTAACAAAGACAAAACCATCCCCTTAATAGCACCTTTATTGCTTTAAGAAATTAACACTTGCATTTGATTAGAGCGAAATTGTATATGTGTCGTTAATACTTTCACAACTGTTAGACTTCAGGTAAGTGGCTCACAATTAGACTTCAGGCAAATAGCTTAATTGTGCAATTTTAAAATTGTTTCGTTTTTTAGGATTTGAAGTGCTCGTGTGTTGGAGAAAAATTTTATGTGATTTGGCCTTAAAAACAAGTTCAAAACCGAGGAAAAATTTGTCCTCGTCTGGCGTTAGAAATTATGAGTATGTTTACTCAGTAAGATCGATCGAGCGCGCAGTTTTTCTAAAGAAGCCTCTGATTTTCTTTCAGACACGACGATTTGAGCACAGTTTTCAGTAAAACCGGTAACAGACGAGGAAGAAAGAGAGCTGATCTCTCACCTTCAAAGTTTTTAACATCTTATTTTTCGTGTTCTGGCATCGTGAAGAGCAGATAGTTATTAGTGATGAAATGCTTGACAGTCTGCCACGTTTTTAATTTAAAACATTCTGCCAGCAGAAAGTTTTTTACGCGGTATTTCCTAGTACTGAGGTGTATATTCCGAATATATGTCATATATGTGCAGAAGCTCTTTGAATATGACATGTATGAGCGGGATTCCAATATAGGTTTTTTTTTTATCCGAAGCAAAAGGAAAATGCACATTTGAAATATGTTGGGCTATCTGCACCAAATACCCTTTAACTCTCTGACCGGCTCTCGTCTTAGAAAGAGGCTGCTCGCAAGGGAAAGAATCATTGTTCCGCGTACATTGTTTCTTTCCCTTGCGAGCAGCCTCTTTCTAAACGAGATCCGGTCAGAGAGTTAAAGGGTATTTGGCAGAAGCAACATATTTCATAATGTGCATTTTCCTTTTGCTTCGGATAATAATAAAACCTATATTGGAATCCCGCTCATACATGTCATATTCAAAGAGCTTCTGCACATATATGACATATATTCGGAATATACACCTCAGTACTAGGAAATACCGCGTAAAAAACTTTCTGCTGGCAGAATGTTTTAAATTAAAAACGTGGCAGACTGTCAAGCATTTCATCACTAATAACTATCTGCTCTTCACGATGCCAGAACACGAAAAATAAGATGTTAAAAACTTTGAAGGTGAGAGATCAGCTCTCTTTCTTCCTCGTCTGTTACCGGTTTTACTGAAAACTGTGCTCAAATCGTCGTGTCTGAAAGAAAATCAGAGGCTTCTTTTAGAAAAACTGCGCGCTCGATCGATCTTACTGAGTAAACATACTCATAATTTCTAACGCCAGACGAGGACAAATTTTTCCTCGGTTTTGAACTTGTTTTTAAGGCCAAATCACATAAAATTTTTCTCCAACACACGAGCACTTCAAATCCTAAAAAACGAAACAATTTTAAAATTGCACAATTAAGCTATTTGCCTGAAGTCTAATTGTGAGCCACTTACCTGAAGTCTAACAGTTGTGAAAGTATTAACGACACATATACAATTTCGCTCTAATCAAATGCAAGTGTTAATTTCTTAAAGCAATAAAGGTGCTATTAAGGGGATGGTTTTGTCTTTGTTAGACTTGATTAATGACAAGACAACGTCATCGTTAACTGCCCGGAAAGACAACTGAACGATTCCTAAAATGTCTCCTTAAGCACTACTTCTGTAATTGCCGAAGTCTTTCGGCAACTTTTAATCGTATTTCAGTCATCTCTTTTCGCAGTTTGTCTTACTGAAATTATCCGTTGTATTGCAGTTCGATTGATCAAGTTTCAGATAAAGCAAAGCAATTTGTTTGCATTTGCCAGCTGATGTCAGCCTGATGGCTCATAAAGGGACACAAGAGGTAAAATTTGTACCAATCCAAAGTAGCTTGGGCTCTAATTGTTAATGGGCGCCAGCGGCCATCCTCTTAGATGTGTCATGAATCAGTTATTCCGAAACAAACGACTGGAAGAAAATACAACCGAACGAGGTCAAACTGGAATTCCAGCTGGAGTTTAGCCCATTAACGACGATTAAGGTCACCGCTTCAACGAGAGAAATTACAGCATACGATGACCATGTGACAATAATCAATAAGCAGGAGGCCATTACCTGCAATAAGTTAATATGAACTAAAGGAGATGAGTCCTCCTGAATGCCGCACAAGATGAGATGAGGCTCCCACGTCAACTGAATCAATCCTTTGGATTGACGGTTAAGTTTGAATGTTACGTTTGAGGTTTGGCGAGCGACCACAACTTCCGGGATTCCTCTCGTTCCCCACCACGCCCTCAAGCCAGGGAGAAGTCCCTGGGAACGAGATTGGTAGCCGGGCCAAAGGTATTGTATCCCCCTGCTCTCTTCCCCCAGCCCCTACGTTGTGGTTGCCAGTGTCATCGATGGTTACTCAATGGAAGTTCTGGGACAGCATTTTCCTGAGATATCAAACTGCGGTAGGAGAAAAGCAATCGTAGTTCTACGCCCTAACCAATCAATTCCTTCACCTCCGCTTTATGCAGTTTGCCCAAGACAATATTATCAGGTTACTGAATGTCGAGGTCTCGATATTCTTTTCTGTTAGGTAAATTAATTTTCCACGCACTGGAATATAGCAAAGAAAATGTTGCTTGAGAATCAAGAAAGTCTCAGCTGAAAGAAAAGTTTTCCAAAAATTCCAATAAATGACGTTTGTTTTCATGCCCGCTCTCTCAGTCTCCAAGGATGAAAAAACAATAACTTTCTTTCCCCTTTATTGTTGCTTGTCCAAATTTAGGGGTTATTGGAAAAAGGCAATTTCAGTGAGGTAGAAAGTAATTAGAAGATTGAGTATTTTGTGGTATTGTGGAACAAAACAAAATATAAACAAGTCATTACGGTTATGAGCTCTATCACAACAGATGGCTGTTCACCAAGAATATTTATGTTATTAAACTTACTGATGCATGGTACAAATTAAAAAGAAAATTTTTGCTTGCGTTCAGGCTGAGATTAAAATGTGCTAAGTAAATTGAACCAAAGGCAGCAACTACAACATTTATTTTCACCAGCTGTCTCTAATTAAATCAACTCATTTTCGCAGACAAGCATTTAAAAATTGATGCCCTTTCCACAGAAAAAGTAATCGAGAAAAAATGACTGAAAGTTTTTGTTATCTTAGTCCAATTATAATTTTGTTTTATCAGTTTCATCGAACCCTTTAGACTCAATCTTGGTAGAGGCAAGGCAATGGCCTTCCTTAACAAAAACACACAAACTTTATTTTCCTTCAAAGAAAATAATTTTAAGTCAACTATATATTCCTAATCATGTTTCTACAAGTTTAAGACTTGAGATTTTGGAGATAATTAGTTGAATGCCCGGTGCAGTTCCTTCTACGAGACAAGCCTGCAAGGAATCATGATATTGAAAGCCTGAAGGGAATCATGGTATTGAACGCCTGCAGGGAATCATGGTGCTTTTATTGTTGTTACATAAAATTTACGGACACACCAACGGCAATTGAGGCTGATCCACCTTCCCAGCGCATGCCGTGGGAGAACTGCCGTGTGGTTCCCAGCCACCAGCTCCCACATGTGTTGTGTGGGGCTGGCGCTTATAGGGGTGCTTTGCATCCGCCTCGGCAGTAACGAGTAGACTACAGAGGGCTCTTAGTCCTATTTCTGTCCGACGGTTATGCTATGCTGATGAGGCCAAACAAGGCCGAAACAGCTGTCCATAGCTGCCACTGTCCAGGTGATATGGCTGTGCGCGCATCTGCGCATGCGTCAGGTACTGTCCAGACCGTGGGTTGATGTTCGAGTGTACCACTTGCGTGTATCGCTCACAAGGAATCATGCTATCGAAACGCTTGCAGGGAATCATGGCAAGTATTGAGCTGGGTTTCTTCAACACGTCTATCATGATTCCGTCAGTAAACAAGGGTGTTGTTAAGAAACCTTGGCATTGGTAAATAGCACTATGGATTACCAAACCATCATTTCATGCACTTAATCAGGAGGAGAAGTAGCTTTGCCCTTGCAATAACGTCATGATATCCAAACAACCGCCATCGATCTTAGAGTCTGGCCAATCTTGACGATTTTCCTGATGTTTTAAAACAAATCGAATCAACCGTTTAATTCCAGGAATTCCTTAATATATCAGTAGAAATGAACACACGAAGATGAATTTTGGCAATTCAAACTAGAAATTCCAAGTTTCGAAAAACACACCTGTGTCATGGGTAAAAGAGCATGCCCTACCAAAATGTTTGCTTGCGTTTCCTTAAATATTGGATGCTATATATTGACAATTTAACTCAGCGCAGGCACTTTCTGTCTTCCACCTCTCTTCTCCCTAAGTCTAAATAGGTTTAACCAACTCAGATTTCATGGGTGTAAGTTGATTAGAAGGTCAGAAGCTGCATGGAGGTCTAATCATTGAGAAGAACGAAACAATAATAAAATCATTTTACTTTATTCCCATAATACGATTGCCGCGACAGTAGGACGATGCATTTCAGAAATTGAAAATATGTACCGTATCTCTATCGAGTAAACTGAGAAACACGCGAGTGGAAGTTTGGGAGAACGAGAATTGCTGTGGGTACAGGAACCGACAGGCGGTTTTTCTTACAGCTCCTTTCAAGTTCTCCCAAACTTTCACCAGCGTTTCTATGACTCGATAGAAACACGGAGAACATGTTTTCTATTTCTTTTCGAAAATTCCCCGGCGCAAAAAAGAGAACATTTTATGTAGTTTGATCCTCAAAATGTAAATTCTCTTTGCTCTTGCTAGTTCTGTGTTTCTATCGAGTTTTATAAATCTACTGGAGTTCTATCACGAATGCCGTTTTCTGATTGGCTACGCTACTCGTGCACTATCTGTTCCTTTGTAGATAGTGTGTAGCGTAGCAGGGTGCGGTTGTTGATGAAGTGAAGGTAGCCTCTTCGCGTTTTCGAACTGTTTGCGAATCGAAGAGGATTTAGATAAAGTTTTGAACGATTTGTAGATTTCTATGCGTGATAGTTGACTTGGGCTGTGCCCTCGCCAGGGCGATAGAAATCTCGAGCTCATAATCTAATTGCTATATAGAAACACGATTTTAAATTTTATTTGGGCTGTTTTTGCACGCATCATATTTTGGTGGTAGCCGGGAATGGAAGTTTGGTGGCATCCTCTTCAGTCCGTCGTTAATTGTCTGGATTAAATCGAACGTTGTCCTTGTTGGAGGAAAGGACATCACGTGTCTGGAAAATGCGGAGCCAGAAGATTTCACAAAGCGTGTGAATGAATTATTTTATTCTTGAAAACAGACCAGATGATAAAACAAACAACTAAGAACGATCAACCAAAAAAACACCTAACATGTATCACCTCAGAAAGATATATTTTCGATGTTTGTTTGCTTTCAGACCCCTGTTCAATACACTGAAAAAAAAGTTACCATGGTTTGCATTTTTGAGATGTTTTCTCAAGTGAGAGATAGCCTGCTTGCTCGCTTGCTGGGTGATAAGCATTTTTTCCCTTTTTCTAAACATCCGTTACACTTGTGCATATGGCTAATCTCGTGATATTTGAAAGGGATCTAGAAACAAAGATATGATAGACTGACCTACACAGAAGGTTCAAAGAACAAAAGAACAGGTAACGATAAGGTGGAGCACGTGCCGAATTTGAAACAAAAAAATGTTTAAAACGACTACAGGAATACAGCGAAACAGGAGCCGTTTGCGTCTATCAAATCATTTGGAAACACGTAAGATGGTATCGCTGGCAAATCGTTTCGTTCAGTTTAGGCCAGCCTTGATCAGTATGGGCCACATAAGGTTCATATCTATTCATCTTCTTGTGGTGGCTGGAGTTCTATTTCATTCTGTCGTCAACTAGAACCACACTAAGACGCAAAATAATGACCACAACGAAAGGAATGGTTATTAAATCGGGAGTGGCCGTAGGCGCCCATCTGAGCGTACCGTCGAATGTTCACTATTTATTGGTTAAGCTCTACAACTGTTAAAAAATAACTTCAATTTATCGATTCAACAGTTAACACAACTTTGCTAACAAAGTGAACTCAATAATGGATCAATAAACCCTCCTTCTATTGGTAATTCTAACCGGAATTACCAAATATGGTATGTACTCGTCGCATCCATATTAGCCTTGGTTCTGCTCTCCCACGAGAGTCAATATCTCCTTGTCTGTAGGTTTGTAACAACAGTGTTTAATTTGTTACAAACCCACAGACAGCGTGATATTGACTTTCGCGGGTCAATCTTTTTTTAGTTAAGGTATTTTGAATATAACTAACTATTAATAGATTGAATAATCACATTGGCGCGAACTGATATTTTTTTCGGAAGAGCAGATCAAAACGGCGAGATTGACTTTGACGTTTAATGCAATGAGCCTCTTTGTGGACTTAAAGCTTGCCATTTAGAACCACGTAGTCTCTTTCCAAAATCCCTTTTTAATTTGTCACGTAAAAATTAAATAAAATAACTTAATAATTTGATTACAAGGGACATTTAAATGTCTACTACAGCAAGGAAAACTGATAGTGCTCACGATATCGTATTCTTATTGCATGTAATTAATACCTATTAATAGTTGTCTATCATAAACTTAATACGTTTTCTCTTAACAAAAGGGATGAGTTTTTTCAAGTTTTCAATTTACTCAAGAATGCTCACACGTTGAGTGAAAGACTTTGTAGTCTTTCATTTTCACTTTCTACAAGTGTTTACGGTCGATGGAATTGGGTTGACCATTAACAGTACGACCTTCGACGTCTGCCTCACCCAGCATGCTTTTATTCATGGACAATTAAAAAATATATATTAGTTGGCGTTTAATTATTGCCGTCGGGGTTAGACATTCTTGCACGTTCGTTTTCTTCTCACATAAAAAATTGGCCCCTCATCGAAATATTTGGATCCCTGTTGTTAGTTCTTCTAACAATCATTTTTGTAGCCAAAGAAGATACTTCTGTCGTTTTCGTTCTTTGGTCTACCCTTCTTTTTATGTGAGAAACAAATTTGAATTTCAAATTGTCTATTTCTTCACGTTGTTTTGTCTAGAGGCTTAAATATCTGAACTATTTGCTCATTAGAAGGAATTGAAGGTTTGCTCGAGTAGGTTTTAGAGTGTGTTTACAATGTGGTCACAATTCATTGTTTTATAGGCTGTTCTCGAATCAAAAGTGTCCTCGTTTGATATCGCCTCAATTAGGCATTGCTTGAGAAAATATCATCTGCCTACGTTATAGTTTCTTAGCAATTAACCACAATATCATTTATAGGGCTGCATTCACCATTAAAAGCAATTAAAATATGTCTTTTGACACAGCCAAATCAAAGAGAATCTAAATGTCAGTTAGACAATCGTCTGTACTAATACCGCTATATATGCGCCAAATATTTGCCCAAACTAATGCCGTATTTTTCAACGAAATCTATCAAAACGTGCCTTTAGAATGAACCATTATACATCACAGACATCCACATGATGACACTACCATTCCACCATACTCGGTTAGCGCGATCGATCTGTCGCTTGTCTTATACAAAACACTAATGCCATGCAGTTTGGTCGGAGCACATAACGGGGATGGAATGCGACCGTCCATTCTGTGAAGAATGCTTTGCAAAATGGCGTGATTAGTCGGTTCCAGATGCATGTCTAGAACGTGTGGACAGACCCCCTCACAGTAATTGGCTGTATAACCACTCGGGGCAATAATCCAGTTCCACTTAAGCGTTTTGAACTGTACGTAAGCCCAACGGCGTTTACACCTATTGAGTGCACTTGAACGTCTTACACGGCTTCTCGCAGTCGAGGAGGTGTTTTGCGAAAACGTTCTCGTCATCATCCTCTGGCGCCATGCTATTATTGCAGTTCTTTAAAGTCTTTGACACTTCCAATGGATTTGGAGTGTACGTTACCAAGAAAGGTGCTTTCCCCCCATGTGCTCCAATACGAAAATCTGTCGGAAAGGCCCTGACCCCATCTACTGTTACACTCAAACCAAAGTTTTCTTCAGGCTTATCTATCCAGAATTTTACTGCGGCCGTGACGTCCAAGCTGATCCACCGACCGACTTTCTCTCTGTAACTCACAAGGTGAGAAGCAACGAGAACTCCACTGTTCCTGTTCTGAAAATTTTTCAAGCGAAGCACTCTGATCTTGAAATGCCCTTCTGTGTTTTGGCCCAGCGGTTTCTTCTTGTAAATCCTCAACTGAGCTCTCTTGACTTTTTCTCCTGCTGCTATGGCAGACAAGTTGAAGTAAAATCGATGATGTAGTGGCCCTGTATGCTCGACATTTCCCGCAGCTGGGGAGGAAGAGAACAAATATGAGAAAGCTCGATTATATATTATTATTACTACGGAACGTTTTACGGCCAGCTACGTTCTGTAACTTGTGAGATTCTCTAAAGAGCACTTACGTTCGCGGAAAAAACACTCTTACTATGTCGGTCTCCCGTTGGTTTGCACCAGTACGATGTAAAAGAGTCCGCTTTCTGTACAAGTTGAGAAGGAAACGTGGCACATTCTCTCTTTGCTTTGACAGCTCTTGCGATTGAACGTTCCTCGAGTTGAATCCCGAAGCAACGTGGAAGATTGACTGGAAATCTTATCAGATATCTCGTGTGAAAGACAGAATAACAAAACTGAATATAACAACTCTCGTAAACATAGTGTAGTGTCATTCGATTACGCTGTACGTACGGAATGTTGTTTTCGAGTTGAGAGCTGTGCGGGTTTTAGAGCTCGTGCGAATACCGTGTACCCTATATATGTCGATACCAGCTCTCTTTCAAACAGCCCAGTCGTCTTTTGGACGAGTAATTTATAGATAGGCGAGCGGCTTTCTTTATATCTTTTCCCTTTAAGTTTAGCCCATATCAGAGGTGAATATTCATGTGATGTTTTTCAATGATGATATGACAGCTCTTCACGGTCCACTCCACATACGTCAATAGATTACCTTTAGCTCTCGTGGAAATTTGCAGGTGCGGCGGAAATTCATTCACATCGGGACCAGCCTTGTCCTTTAAAACTATTCTTGTTTATTACAAAAGAAAATATAACACAATAAAGAAAGGGAGGGCGCGGTAACTGAAGGTCGTACAAGAAGGAATAGAAATGATGACTTTGTACTTTACTGAACAAATCTTTCCCAGATTAGGGCCTTGTCTCCTTTCATGCAAATTTCCGAGACAAAATATGAGAAACGAATAATTGTAATTTCGTGCTGAAAAGCTACTCACGAGCTATTTTGGAGCACTAATGCATCTACTATTGTTTTGAACCGGTGATTATTTCTAACAACTGACCAATTTCCCAGTATATATAAATGGAACAACGGAACATTGTTGTCGTCACCAAAGTGTAACCAGCTGAGAGGCCCTTGATAGCGTTCCACCTCGATAACTCCACCAGTCAAAGAAAATATAACGGATAGCCGTACTTTATGGGAAGCGAATTACTGTGAACTGTGAAGTGTGTTTATTCTTCCTTTCAACAATTTTACATCAGTTGAATTTGTTAGCGATTTCCATTGTAGAGCCCCTTGTAGTTTTCTTCCACCAAATTTCTTTCCTTAGAAGCTTCATAAATGAAATTTTCCTTACGCGCAAAGCCTCTTGAAAGACACTAAAATAAAGGATGGGCATAACGTACTCCAATGAACATTCTGCGATCCGAAGATTTCATTTAAAGCCATATTAACTTTACGCAAACATGGCAAGAAATATCATTGTATGTGCTGTAATTAACTGTCATGAAGTAAATGCTGAAAATGTCGGCACAGTAGTAAACTACGGTAAAATATCTCAGAACGTGCACGTACTATGGTGAAGTGTGCTTGACCGGCTCTGCTGGCTTAACAAGTTGTCTTTAGTACTCCGCAGAGAGCCCTGACGTACTGATGCTAGTGAATTGTCGAGTTTTGAAGGGCAAGTATTATCAATTGCTCTCAGGAGAGATGCCTTGTATAATAAGCTAAATTATTCTTGTAGTTTGATTGGGTCCTACATACGATCTATTATAGGACAAAAGTATACTATGTTAACGACGTCATTATCTCTTTTTTTTGTTTCTTTATTATATAAACTAGATAGATTCCATGTTGCCCTTCGTCTTCATCAAGACGACGTTACTTAGGATGACGGCTAGAAAAAGACTGATTTTTTTTTACCTTAGAATTTCGCAATTGTGTAGAATTTTCAAGTATGCTAAGTGGTCTAACATCCCACTCAAACTGAAGATGCAACGATCAATTCCAGACGAAAATTCGAAATATTACCCGTCGTAACTCACGTTTTCCCAAATGCGCAAAACTTGGTCATTTCACTAAGTTTTTGTTTTTACAAAGGACGGTTCTGCCTTTTGTTTAGTGACGTTCTCGTTGCAGTTGCCGTTGTGGTTTTCTTAAACTCCGAAGATGACGTCAAATGTGTTAAGACCTCCATGCACAATCTCCTAACGGCTCAAGTGCCACTTTTTTTGTTTTTACCGCATTGTGATGTAACTGTGATCTGTTACTTAACAACGCACGGCAACATGAGATGATGATGATGACGATAATTTTCTTTAAATAATAATAATCTCATTAATGATTCATCAATCTTTAGACCTATTTTAAATAATTAGATTAAAAATACTAAATTTCCCTTAAAACCCTCAATAACTAGCTCCTTCAGTGTTCTTAATTTCTGTATTAGTATTGCAAAAGTCCCATGATTTTCTTACAGTGGATCTAGTTCCTCTGACATAAATTAATGCGGATTTCAGAAGTGCAAAGGAAGTTCTTGCTCGTATCCGTGAGATATAATAATAATTAAAAAAAAACTTAAAGAAAGCTATTTACAATTATTTTAAAATGCGTAGTAAAAAATACTAAAGTCCCGTTAAAAAACGTCAATAAATAACTCCTTCAGTGTTCTCAATTTCTATATCAGTATTGCGAAAGTCCCATGATTTCCTTACAGTGGATCTAGTTCCTCTGAGACAGATAACTGCGGATCTCAGAGGTGCAAAGGAGAATCTTCCTCGTACCCATGAGATTGTTTTGGCGTAGTCCGTTCCTTTCTTGATAGCAATCAACTCTGCTAGTCTGCTGTGGTGCTTCAAGCACTCTTGTCAAATTCCAGTTGTTGTAAAAAATCATAGGGGTGAATGTTCCATGCTCGATATCGAGCGCTCTACTTGAGTATTGACGCTTTTTCTCGTGTAGACGATATATTTACTGAGGCTCGAGGTCCCTATAGGATTAAGCTTTCGGGTGACAAACCCTGACATCAAAAAAGGCTGATTGCTGGGGCTCCCAAAAAAAGACGTGAAACCATGTGTCTTGCATTCTGCGCTTTATTCGACCCTCGTGTCAACTGCTCTTCTTCAACATCTTGCAGTACCGGTTTAGCAACTACATCTTTGCAAACTATGTTCAAGAGCTCTGCTTCCAGGTCCCGGAGCTCGTTATTTCTGAATTACAAATCCATCTCAAATACAAATCATGGCGTGATCTATTATAAAGGGCTCTTCACAAAGTCACGTAGATGGAATATCAGTTATAGGCCAGTCATAGCGTAGGCTGAGTCCATCCTTAACGTGTATATGAGATTTTTTTTATTTGCTCCATCAAATTTCCACAATGTACTGATAAGAATCGCAAAACAATTTTTT
>JAHPZR010004005.1:0-16702 GCA_019787425.1 Platygyra sinensis
TTTAACATTAACATCGACGTTTCGGCGTCATCGTGACACCATTCTCAAGGCAAAGTGAATAAATAATGCGATCATTTGATTTCTATAGTCTCGACAAATTAATATTCGTTTGCTTATGCTTTAAGAAATAGTTACTGATCAAAGCGGATTAGATGTGCTTAAAATGGATACCATTTTTTTGTCTTTTCTTTAGAGATACGGATAGCTCTTTTTTATTCTCTTCAGTCGATTTTCCCACTAGCGTTACAATCTGTAAATTACGTTATATATTTAAGATTTCCTCGGACGGGAGGATTAAAACTGCTTATCCTAATCAGAGAATGAGAGAGAGATGGGAAAGAAATGGATCCTGGTAAAGGGAAAGTGGGTGACGGGAAGTGCCTCACTCATGTGATGTTGTCTTCTTAATTTTTAAAAATTCAGCATTTCATTAAAGACTATATAAGAAAAGAATCATTTATCGTTTTCGACTTTATATCAATTAAATAACCAACAGCTACATATAAAATAAATAAATAGATGCACTTTGTGCCAAATTACTTATAAAATCAATGCCGAATCATAGATTATCTTGAATGCGCATAATCATTTCTTATTGCTTTTCGTTGTGTACCTTTTTTACAAATCAAACAATGTTTTAGATTTTACTTCTTGTGAGCGAAAATGTCCTCAGGCCCCATTTTTGTATGTGACGCCTTCGTTTACGTTAAGACATAAATCTAACATGTGTTCAACTTTTGACGCAGACGTAAGCTGCATTTTGATTTCATAGTCAGTTAAAATTTAATTAGCTCACACAAACATTGAGCGTCATGAAAGAAAAAGTGAAAGCAACGGAAGAGATTTTTTCACTTGGCAATGTCTGTTTGGACACCGTCTTTTCTGAAAGTTATCGTCTTCTCTTGTCCCAAGACAGAGCGGTTTTCATTTGATTATCAAAAAGTAATTTTGCGTGAACTGCCGAAGTTCTCGCGCGCTCATTTGCTATTTTTTATCGTCAATAAGAGGACAGACACATCAATTTGTAATTTATGAGATGCGGCAACGAGCGAGAGCGGATAATTTGACAATTTTTTATCGTAAAAAACAAATTGACGTCAGTTTTTCATGCGACTGTTCTGTTATAGACAATGAATTACGTCATAACATTCTCAAAGCAGTCTGCGGATCAACTCGGGAGATCCATCAATAACAAGACAGACGCATGAAAAACTGATGTCAGTTTGTTGATTGGTTTTGCATCAACTACGCTACATGATTGGCTAAAAAACTCGCTCCCTTTTGATCTCATCAGAAGTAAAACTAAACCAATCGTGACTCACTCTCACGGGTTTTGCCGCGCTACATGCTATTCCTGCGAGTTTTGATTGGTTCACCGTACTGTCTGCGTCCAATTGATTGGCTAGTGAATACTTTGGTTTTGGTTTTACGACACTCAATTGAAAACCGCTCTATATGTGATTCCTTGTTAAACAACCCTGACGTCTAATGCCGGGTTGCTATGGAATAATGGCACCTGCGTAATGGGAATGCCAGCCCACACCACAATATGCCTCTTTCCGTTCGCTTCATGGATACACATACTAGCCCGAATTCTTTCAATAAGACCCTAACTCGCAGAATATTGACATGTCATCTAAGTAATAATTGTCTGTAGGTAATCTCAGTTAAATTATAAACTATGCTACCATCCGCCCCAAGGCATCAGGAAATCACTTTCTAGAGGGTCCGTTGATATGTTTGGGATAGCAATGTGACGCTGAAAATAAATGAAATTTGCTTACACCCTAAAATCGCTACGGAAACCTTTGTATAAGCTACAACTATTATGGCTGGGAAGCTATGGAACTGTTCTATCTTCTCCTTTTCTCTTCTAAAATGAACAAATACTCCGGTTTTTTTACATTCTCAACCTGTTGCTTTTGAATGCAAATTCTTCCATCCTGTGTTACGTGTAAGTTAATGTCATGTGTTCGCTGTCCATTCATGTACGTGACTCAAGAAAATGGAATTGTGAGGCGTGCATTCCAGGTTTTGAGCGGTCTATTCTTCTAAACTTGCCGTTGTCTTTGATGGCGAGATAGCCTGTGTTGTTTGGATGAACTGGAAAATCCAGCGGCTTGTAAGTGAAATAGCCGTTCTCTTCCATGTGCTCTATGAACAGGGAGTTGGTGTCAAGGTTCTGCTGCTGTTGATCAGAAAAAGAAAAATGTTATCAACAGCTAGAAATAAAGATAGAAGATAATTTTTCAGTGGAGGGTTTAAGAATCTCAATGCGCTTGCGATTATTAAGTAACTAGCGTAAAAGCGCAAATAAAGTTGTATAAATAGTTTCAAAGACGTAAACAAGTACAAAGTACCTGCGAATCTCGCTGCTTTACAGAGGCTCATTGACCGTAAAGTCCTGGGAGGAGGAGAAAGCACGCGGAAAACCCTAGAAAGGAGATTTTCCCATAGTCCTCTACGTTCCCTCCTTCACCTTTCCTACCTGATTTGCAAGCATACCCTCGCTCCCTACATCGCATTCAAAACAACTTGATCAAAATTTTCCGCTAGTTTACAGCAGTTTTTATGAAATTGTCATCTATGATACTCAAAAATTATTCTTCTGTTATGTATCTTTGCTTTTGCTCTGAAAATTGATAGTTTATAGAGCTCATGTAAAGAAGAATTATCGAAAGTGCCGTGATATAGCACCTTAAATACTGACAAAACCTCAAAATACTTACACTGACTCCCACAAATTTTCCTTTTCTTTTGTCTGTTATTTCACATGCTAAGAAAAGTTTGCTCTGGACTCCTTTAAACCTCTTCAGTGTTTTGTTGTAGGTTTGCCTTTCAAGTTTAGCTAAAGGATGAAACACAGTCCGTGAGTAAAACCTTTGACTACACTGTCTACAGACTGTGTGAACGGGAAGGTGGGGAAACACAGAAGGGCGCATTTATCAACTATAAGACGATAGAAAACCCCAGGGGGACTCCCATCTAAAAAGGATAGAGGTTCCCTTCGGTAATTTTGAAAATCCCAGGGGTTACTGTGTGGGGTGTCTAAAAGTTACCGCAAAAGCTCCCGCTGTGTTTTGAGGCTCAACACCCTACCACATTCCCGAACCGCGTTTTCACCCTTAAATGGCAGGACAAACAACCCCGTTCTTATAAAATGGGAGAAAACATCAGTCAATCTTATTACTTACTGTATATGGACGAGTTGTTCAGCGTCGTTTGAATAGTCCCATTTGGTAAAATCACCAAGAAGTAACCAGTCCTAGAATAGAGCTGTCCTTTTTGAGTTATGGTAGGATCTGGAAAAACCTCGTCTAAATCATTCGAATTTTGAACACGTCTTGACTGTTGATTCCTTGCAGATCTGGAATTCACTTTGACAGGTAACCCTTGCACTAGGTTGGAAGACGTTGAGGAAAACACGAAGTATATAAAAACAATCTGTTGAATTAAAGATACATTTTCATCAGTACCTGGCTTGATATAGTAAAGTCTGTACGTGCTGTGGTTCAATTTTACCCTAACTACAATTTGGTATTGGCAGGAGTCCATCACTAGGTAGATTTAACGCGAATTCAGACCCCCCCAGGAACCTCCATGAGTGACCTATCACCAAAACGAACTTCAAGTTTTTAACTGAAGTCATCCTGATCACACCGGAAGATTAAAAACGGAAAAACAGCCAGTTTTTCAGAAATAATATACAAACTGCGGTTGCAAACATGACAAAACAACGCATGTTGTAAAGAACTTTGATTAATGACTTAACGTTTCGTGTGACTCAACGTTAATAAGTCATTAATCAAAGTTCTTTACAACATGCGTTGTTTTGTCATGTTTGTAACCGCAGTTTTTATATTATTTCTATTAAAGCTGAAATGAGCTCATGTAGACTAGAACTGACCTATTTCGCTGGAAAAGAAGCCTAAAACTAGATGAGTCTGTAAAAATGTCGCGTATTGGAGCTGAACTCTCCTAGTGATAGGATCCTGGTATTAGGTATCTAGTTAAACTATTTTGTTTTCTGTTTTGATTTATCATTTCCACTTTCAATCTTCGCACTTTTACAAGGGTCTACAAGACATTTGAGGTGATTTTTTTTATCCGCTGATTCCCTTGTTTGCCCCGTTTACTGCAACGTTAAATAAAGATTATTATTACGTAGCGAAGAATCTGGAATCAAGATAATTCATGCGCTGGCCGCTCTGATCTCTGCCCTTCACTGCGCACGCCCAATGCTCGTTCATTCATTCATACAAACCAATGGACGCCCGAGTAATGAAAATAAGGTAATTTCAAAATACCCCCAAGTTGCTTTTAACTGTCGGAGTGTGACACACGTCTTAACGTAGCAATATCGGTTCAGTAGATGCACGGTAGGACTGATGTGAAAGTCTACGTTTAGCAATATCCGACAAGTCTGGTATGTACCTATTGTTTATTTACAAGCAAATCACTTATACTTGAAGCAATATAAGCTTTTGAAGCGACAAAAGACAAATGACCCAAATTGACGGCTGACGTCTATTGTTATATAATCTTAACTGATTTATTGCATTCCTCGAGAAAATATACGCGCTCCTCAGAAATATTTTGACATGAGACGTGCTCTAAAAGGCATATAGATTGAAATAAGTGACGAGAATTACCCCACCTGTGTGAGTTCTAGATTAAATTCATTTCCGGAGAAACCGATAGTTGAAAACGAAAGTGCGATTCCAGATTCACAATGTAACGATGTATAATTAAGTTATTGCGTAATAAAGGTTTATACAATTTTTACACGTAATTAGCGGAGATAATATGCGTGCCGTTATCAAAACACGCAGAGAATGTTCTAAATACTTCACGTCGAGGTGCCAGTCTAGCGTAAGTGAAATAGCTAGACGCAAAAAGATTTTCAGTCTTCTCTACTTGAGCCCTCTTGCTATCACTATTTATAACCTCGTAAAAAGGCGATCCAAAGCCTTTCATAGTCACCGTGTGGATTATCCGTTTCTTAGTCTACTCCAAAGTCGGAGCGAAAATAGGGAGTTAACGATAAGACAAGACAGTTTCCTACACCAACAGACCCTTACGCATAATTTAGTTATCAATAATAAGGTAGCCTAAATATTATTATAAAACTTGGAAAGTTACTCGATATATCTTAGTTAAATTAAACTCATTTATGCTTGGTCTGAGAGAGTTAGTAAGTGGTTTTCGAGACTTTCATTGACTAGAATAGAGAGAAATAAACACTTTCGTCAACGTAGAGATATTGTCTCAATATTCTTTCAAATTCTCTTAACTTAAATCAGTCAGACAGACTCAAACAATATTGTAGTAGGAAAATGGCTATAGATAATTAAAATTTTAAGTTTGCTATTGTTAGTGTCAAATTGGAAAAACAATTTTTACTTCATGTGATAAAGAACCTTACTGATGTTTTTTTTTTCTTTATTTTGCCTTCCCCGTCAAAATTAAAGCTATTTAAGACGATTGAGATCTAAATGTAGATAACGTACCAACAACGATGCAAAACGGAGACTGCGGAATTCCATCATGCGATGCTGAGAGGAACAGCGATTGTCAGGGCTGGTTTCATAAACGATGTTCGCTATCTTTTTCCTGGCCTGACTGCGTTGTTTGGAAACGCTTACTAGAAAAGACTTTCCTTTATACATGGTGCAGAATACGAACTTCCTGATTATTAACACGAAACCGGATTGTCTTAAAGATTCGGCCTCCACAATACACTAAATGAAACCGGAATACCTCAGCCTCATGGGTCGTGTAGATTTATAATTCCTGACGATGGAAACTTCGCTTCCCCTAATTCAAAACCTTTCTTTCGGAAGGGTGGTCGCAATGCGATTTTTAAATAGTGAATAGTGAATATCATAACTGGCATTTTTCTGGTCTGGGCCCTTGAGAGTTCGATCGTAAGATACACTAGATAAAAAAAAAAAAGGACGTAACGACCGGAAAAAATAACTCAAGCCTCGTCAGAATTCCATATTGAACAATTCGTATTCCAATGTTTTGAAGCTCGCCTCATTGATTTTTTTTTAACCTTTTCGAACGTAGCTTTCTGCTACCAGCCGTCAGTCACGATAATCCTAACCGACCCCTGTGTTAGTTAAATTCCGCAAGAGAAGCTGGAAGGACTGTTAGCTGGCAGAAACAAGTGGTGACATACGAAAAAAGCGGCTAAGAAGTGAGGAGAATGAAAATAAAAACGGATTACATGAGATAATATATACTGTTACATAACTTGGCAGATGTCGGGCTCTGTAACTTTGCCTCCTTGAACATGCTTTTCTTCTAAAGGGGGACTGATGCGTCATGTATTGGGCAATGATGTGTAACCACAATCATTTCCTCCCGGGATAAATAAAGGAAAACGGATATTTTAATTCGTTGGCCCGTAAAAGTACCTTAGCAGCTTAGGACTTTACTTATAGCTTGTTTTGTGTGGGTACGTACATCGTCCTCGGAATAGCCCGTCATAGTTGCAGGCGACCACCGCATGGGGGACATGGGTGACCGCGTTTGCAGTGAGGGTCGGCTCGTTGACTCTTACTTGAAGAGGAATGAAATACGTACAGTGCAATTGGATTTCAATTTCTATTTTTTTCCACTGTGTGTGGCAAAACTATGTGGGGAGGAGCCGGTGCCTGTTTTTTAAAAACTGCAAGTACTCAGTATTTTCTCGGATGACCATTCTTGTGAAAAAAAAATTTGTTAAACCCTTACTGACACACTTAACGTTTCAGCAATTGTCTCGATGAGTGTCTGTTTCAACCTCGAGTTCACCTATTGTTAAAAGGAAGAGTCAACAGACTCAACGATTGAATGTTTAAAGAAGAGCCAATTTTCCTGGGCTTTTATAAGCATACGTTGGTTTGTTTATTTCAAATCGTAAAGCTCTGACGCCAGCACCCACTTTCACAATGAAACTCCTAGTTTTAGTATACGTTGGTTCAATCGTCTTTGCACTGTGCCGACTGATAACTTGTATCACTGGCGGGAGTTGTGGTGAGACAATTTCTTCTGGTCAGAGGCTCGTTCAAAAATGACTTCCCATCGTAATCTCCATGTTATCAAAAGTTCCTCATATTTTTTTTGCGTTTGCGTCAGGGTAAGACGTTTAGGTGAAGAATTTTCTCTACAAGTGCCACTTAATGAAAACCTGACGTAATGTTTATTCTCATAATTGAATCAAAAAGTCTAACAACGCGGACCACATTGAATATATATCCGGACGAACTTCCTAGACGGAATCAAAAATGAGCAGAGGGAATCTCAGGCGGTGCTGTGGTGAACCGCAGAAAAAATGCACGAGAATATTATCAACCGCAGTTTTTTCTTCTGGCTTTGGTAGCAAGCTTGTAGCTTTGAAGAAGGAAAAACGCTAGCTGGGTTTCCTTGGGTAACAAAACATTGTAACACTGATAACAACTATGTAATGGGTTTCCTGGCAAAATTTTCCTTGAAGAGCTGCCAACTCTTTAGTCAGCCCTTCTTCGATATTGTTTCCGAATTTGGGTGACGTCTAGGAAAGAAAGCATAAATTCTTATGAAGTACTCTCATGGAAAGTAAATACGTCTACGGTCTTCGATCTTCAATGAAATATCGTCCTTTTATGCACGTACAATTTCAATCTCAGCTCACAGTTACGTCACTGAAACATCATAATATGTCAACATCGCTCATCCACGGCTTAATGCACTAATTAGAGCGTCCACAACTACATTTCTTTGAAGCAAGTAAAGACTTAAGTGAATTTTTTCAGTGGGTCTGCATCTTTAAGTACTTCCGGTGCTTGAGTGTAACCGGCCGGGTACATTTTTTCCCCGAAAGTTCGACAAAGAACGGACAAAATCACCACACAGATGTGACACTTGTGTATCCCTAGCGATCAGCAGAGCTCACTTGACCCATAAATGGAATGGTAGTCACAGTCTTAGCGTTTTAATCATTTAAAAAAAATTTTTTTTTTTTTTTTTTTTTTTTTTTGGGGGGGGGGGGTCGAGTGATTACTCTAATTATCAACTCTCAACACGACTTTTATCAGCACTTTCTTCTTTAATTTTAAATGACAGCATGATTCCAAGAAAGGAAACTTGAAAAGCACGCTTTTTTTTTTTATTTTCAGGCTATAAAGGAAGTCGAGGAAGTTTTAAATAGCGAATTAACCAGTCAAACAGAATCACGTATCGCACATCGGTGCAATATTTAGATCACGTCGTCGTGATGTTTCTCTCTGCTGAGTAGCTATATCGGTGTTTAATCGGCTTTACACCCATGACTCACCAGACCGATAACGGGTAACAAGCTAAGTGTATTTAAACTTAAATCCGTCGCTTCGCGCTGCGGCTTAAAATTAAATAAAACTGACCACAAAAACATTCTAATGACAATATATGTGATTTGCGAAGAGTTATGGTAAAGTGCGATGAGTGAGCACTTTTACCTAACGTAAACTAAATCACGTAATATATTAAGGCCGTCACGTGGTGTGATCTCGCCCTTGCCTGAAAGACGCCGCTTTCCAGGCCGCCTTGTTTTCGCAATTTGTTACACGATCGAACTCATTAAGAAATTCTTGTCTTAAAGTGAGAAGGTTACTATTCTAACTAAGATTGTTCGGAAGAAGAGTAACATTCATTTGCGACTGGACTCTGTTTACGGGAGATTACGATTCAGAGACACACAAATGAATTTCAAATTTTGTATTCCAGCCAGTATTGTGAATGACCTTCAAACCTAACATGCATAATTTTGAATAAAGTCACTGAGACAACTCAATTATTAGGACACGTGCCAAACGATAAAATTGCGTTAGAACAGATGATGTGCTCAATATTAATTAAACAGACCTAACACAGGTTGTGACTGTGAGTTCTTTCTGTCCTTTCTATTGCTTAATTCTTGCATGACAGCATGACAAAAGCACTTGCAAGTTCTGCTCGGACTATTGTCTGCAGTGCGCAGGAAACATCGGAAGTCTATCACATTGACGCAACTATTTTTCCTTTTTTTGTTTTGGCAAATGGATAAAAGGAATACTTTTGCTCGCATTTTCTGCCCTCTTAAAATTCTGAAGCGGCCTTAGAATTAATATATAGCGGGTCATAAGATTTAGCCAATCCTAAAAGCGGAGCTCCCAATTAATATTCGACACAATTTTCATTTAGGAAATTAGACAAGAGCTTCCACCAAGCCGAAAGGATTGAATCACAACCAAAACGCGTGGAATCTCTATAACACAATCCCGTATTGCAACATGACTCCGCGCAAGCGCCAAAGTGGGTGACTCCTTGTTCTCTTTTAAGCATAACATTCTCCAACACAAAAGCTGGCTGAATTGAACTGCCAATGTCTCACCGCCAAAAATTCTTTAAATTCCGTACCTCTCTCGGAGATCCCGCCTCCTAGCACCCTGCCCCGCACCCGCCCGACCGCCCCCTTGACCCATGCCGTTCCAACAGCCTTTCCACCCCTACAGCCTTCCACCAACCGAATGAGCTGACAACAAACAAAAACGAGGAAATTCCCCTCAAACATATGTATAATACGCTATGGTGACGAGAGTCCCAGAAAATATTCTGTCTGCATAAATTTCGCAACGAAAGTTTGGCCAAACTGAAAGACTATTATTAAGAACACTCTCCGTTTTTGAAGCAAATTATCACTCAATACAAAGCCATGTAAATACATAATATATTCCATTAAGTGGGCCTTTTCATCATATTCTTGCACCTCGCGAGAGTCGTAAGGCAAGGTCTTCTTAGTCCGGGCATTACATGAAGAACTTTTAGCAGTCTACAACCCAGGAGCTGGTCTCTTAAATAAAAACGAATAGCTATAACATTTCGGCTTGTCAGTACTGGTTTCCTGAAAACGGTTTTATTATTTTTAGTCTGTGAGGTCGACTGCGACAAGTCTTAATAACCGACCCAAAACGTTTTGCTTTGGTCAATTGGCAATTTATGGACCGACTTTCGACCAAGCACTGAAGTTCTTTTGAAATAAAGCAATATCGAGATCAAAACATTGAAATTTAATCAACTGCTACCTGTCTCAAAACCAGGAAGGAAACTTGGAACTCCTTTCAATGTTATCCTGACGGCGCAAAAAGTTTTAGAACACTACGACGCCAGTTTCTACAAACCCTGACAACTAAACGTCGCTTACACGAAAGTCGGTTAATACCCATCAGTCCTGCATGGTACTCGTCAGGGAGGTGAAACTTCCAGCCAGACCCGTTGTCATACTAGTAAATGAGCTTATCTTTTCGATCGCGATCAACGTCGATCAATCGCACTTTGTCCGGTGTGTTTTTCCGCTATGTTTTTCACTAAACACACCCAGCGTAAACACAGTTCACTTTTGCTCTTATTGATCACCGTATAGGCTTTTGTCGATTGGCGCCAGCCATATTTTTGCCCAATTTTAACAAACCGAGCATAATTTTTAAGTCTTTTATCTGAATTTTTTAGCATTGCTAGCATAATCTGGCTTTTCTGACCTGTTCCCAAAATGACGTAATGTTTGTGTGAACTATACTTCTTTTTTCCTTATTCTGTTTCTGAAAACTTCTGTTTATGCCGCTGCTGTCCCGGTCCCGCGCTGGTTTCGATGTGATTGTTTCTGGGTCTCTAAGACTGAGCTCACTTAAGATGGCGTCCTCGTCGTGGACGCCATTGAGGGACGCCATTGAAGAGTCTTCGGGCTCAGTTCGGCCTACACTATACCGGCGCCGCGCAATACCAGTAAAACCATCGCCGTGACCGAAACCAGCCCGCCCGGAGTCAGCACTAAACCGTGGAGAAGTTTTAGACACAGAACCACGTGAGAAAGAAGTCATTTCAACAGTTCAATACCGAAATTACGTTCATTTTGCTGAGGGTTCAGAAAAAGCCAGATCAGGGATTATGCTGAGGTCACTGTTCGCTAAAGATAAGATAAAACTGGCGTAAAAACTTATGCGTTGAGTTGGACTAAATTATATCCAAAAGTCTAGACAGTTTATTATTTAGGTTAGATTTGTAGTTGTATTGATTGTTTTTCATCAAAACCGAGGCCGAAAAATAGTAATGCACGCACAGAAAGCAGGACCGTCTACAAATTATTAAACGTCTAAAGTTTCTAACTATTTCACGTTTTTTAGAAGTACACGTTTCAATTCTTTGTCTGATGCGGGTTGCTCTATCTTAAAAGTTTTCTGTTGGAGCTTCTATAATACTACTATTTTTATGCGCAACCTCTGGAGCCAGGATCTTCATTAAAAAAACAGCGTGACCACCATGTCCTGGTTATAGCGACAGCCGAGAGAACTGAATCTGAGAACCGTTATTCAGTCTGACGCAGGCCAATACAAGAAACGAGGCCAAGAATTTCTACTACGGTAAACTGGACGATCTAAACACTTACCGTGTTCAAATTTTTTTCCTGCGCACAACTTTCGCTGGGCAAAATATGTGTCAAATAATAACTATGTAATTACCTGCCATGTAGGCAAAAAACTCAAGGGTCCTGCGAGAGAATCACAAAAATTCCCACACATCTCGGTATTTCAGACCAACCCACCACACCGAAAAGGAGACTGACACGTTTTTGCATAATATCAAAGAAAATTTGATAAAGGCTAAACTTGTGGTTTAAAAAAAGGGTTTTAATACGTATTCAGCTTTAAACCACTTGGGATGCTTTTGCCTTTCATTCCTGCGTGGAAATGAATAAAACTAATTAAAAGCCTGAAATTTCTTTGAAACCGTCGGCATCCCATGGGGTTTGGTTTTAACGATGGGTTTTATGACTTTCCCCTTTTCCGCGTTTTTAAACCAAAGCAACTTCCGTCCATATTTTGCCTCCCCACTGGAAACTCTACGTGGGGGGGCAAATCAATATACTTAAGAGGCCTCAGAACCATCTCGGAGAGATGGTCAAAAAAGATAGTTGTTCCCCTTTTGAAAACCTCACGGTTTTTTAACCATTTTGGTATAAATAAATATAACCTGGGAAAAGTTTTTTTCTCCGTTTCGTTCATTTTAGCTGGAAGCCAAACCCGGCCCCCCCCCTTTTATTAAAACGGAGTGTTGTTCCGAGGGAGGGATTCCTGAAAAACGCAAAAAATCCAAACTGTTTTTCGTCCACGCTAACCGCCAGGAACAATACCTCTCATGTTGGATTTTTTGGTGGTTGAGAAACAAAACTCGGGGAAAATCTCTATCATGTAAATATCGGTGAAGTCCAACGTTTTCCACGGGATTGCGTTTTCCCGTTTTTTGTTTAAAAATGGTTTTTTTCCCGTTTTTTCACACTAAAGATGCCAAAGCCGGGGCGCCCCCCCCCTATTCAAATTTCCCCTCCGGTTTTGAAGAGAGCGGGTTTTTTTGAAAAAAGAGCTTGCGCGTTTTTCGTGATGGATTATACCTGCACACGAATTTTTTAAATTTCCTCAGGGCAGGTAGAAAAGCGGGGGGGGGGGGTAGACGAGCTAACTTCGCCTTTGTTTTTCTTTTTCAGATTCCACGTAACATCACGGAGCCGCAAAAACCGGTTTTGTTGGTTTTGTATACAGCCCCCCCCGTGCCATATAAATATGCACCCAATCACCCTTGCACAACTATATGAATTACTGGAAATATAACCTGGTAACTAAATTTTTTTTCACTGGGATGGACAACCCTGTAAGATCCGGTTTGGTTTAACCACGCTCTTTCTTTTGAAATGGAAAGAATATTTGGGTTTTTCGCCCAGCTTTCAGGCCCAAGGACTATGGTCCCAAGTATTTGGAACGCCTTAAATGCAGAGTCCAAAATTTTTTCCCCTTTTATGACAAACCCATCCACCAAAGTGGTCCCCCCTCAACTTGCATTGGGTAGAGAAGTTTCACCAAAACACAAAACACTTTTCTGGTACCCCCCAGATTATGGAAAGTAATATGAAAAAATGTCCCCCCCCCAAAATACCCTGCTAAATATGAAGTACTAAGTAACAATACTTGCGTTCAATCCTGGACATAAGTGGGCCCTGGTTGAATATTCTTATTTTTTCTGCCGTGTTTACGCTGAAAACACTCTTATCATACAAAGCGGACAAAGTCAGATTATCTGTCCTATTGTGACTTTGATAGCGCGTTGAAGTGTTATTTTGGAGCCAGGCTGTTGGCAATGAAAAACTTGAGATGATGCACGTAACTTCTTGCCGAAATTTTATCAGCATCGAACATGCGGCTAGAGAGTGTTTTGGGTACTTTTTAGAAAATAATGTTATTAAGTTTAATTAAACCCATATAATTGTATTGTAGTCGCAAATTTTTAACGCACAATTATATTCTTTTCAAAATCTCAGCCTCAGGTATATTCTGGAAATATTCTTAAAATTTCTCAAATTTCAGTCTCAATATTCTTATAAAATATGCCAGTTCTTATGAAAAAAGGAGCATAAAACGGTAACGTTGGAGCCGAGGGGCTTATTTGCTCATACAAAACTCAGTTCAGTTCACAGACGACAGGCGTCCTGTTGATTCATGAACTATCGTATCTCAGAAATAGATAGCACTCTTCCGGCCAAAGTGATTTCAAATGTACAACTAGTACCTAACTAACTCTATCAGACAGTGTAAGTGTCTGTTTTAGACACAAATAAAAAAATAGTATATATTTAAATGGGAACAATTTCATTGCTTAAACTGAATCGGAATTACACCAAAAAATAAGATAAAGATTAAGGATTGGTGTATCATATGATAATGTGTGATAAGGCATTAGAGCAGTTTTCATTTGGGTGTCGAAAAGTAATTGGTTTTGCACTTTCTCATCCTCGGAAACCCGGGGGCTACTAGCCGGGACGATGCGATATTTTCGGGCGAGCGATGTTTTCGGGCGAACGTTTACTTCAAGAGCTCTCCAGCTCTTGAAGTAAACTTTCGCCCGAAAACATCGCTCGCCCGAAAATATCGCATCGTCCAGGCTAGTAACCCCTGGGTTTTCGAGGATGGCACTTTCTACGCCACACGATTGGCTTAAAAAATTCGCGCCACTTTTTCATCCAATCAGAAGTACAACCAAAAGCAATCGTGACGCGTTCGCATGCTGATAAATTTCGGCAAGAAGTTACGTGCATCATCTCAAGTTTTTCATTGCCAACAGCCTGGCTCCAAAATAACACTTCAACGCGCTATCAAAGTCACCATAGGACAGATAATCTGACTTTGTCCGCTTTGTATGATAAGAGGGTTTTCAGCGTAAACACGGCAGAAAAAATAAGAATATTCAACCAGGGCCCACTTATGTCCAGGATTGAACGCAAGTAGTTACTTAGTACTTCATATTTAGCAGGGTATTTGACATTTTCATATTACTTCATATCTCTGACAGAATTGTTGGTTTTGTGGACTGTTACAATCAGTGAGGAACTTGTGATGTTGTCATAAAGGAATTTGAATCTCATTAGCGTTCAATTCCTGGACATATCTGCCTGAGTCTGGCGAAACAAATATCCACAAAGAAGAGTGTACAAAACCGGATTTCATGGTTGTCATCAGTGAAAATTAGTACAGATGCAGTATCAATAGTGCAAGTATGCATATAGCACGGCTGTATACAAAACCAACAAAACCGGTTTTTGCGGCTCCGTGCTGTTACGTGGAATATGAAAAAGAAAAACAAAGGCGAAGTTAGCTCGTCTACCCCCCCCCCCCGCTTTTCTACCGGCCCTGGAGGAACTTTAAAAAATCGATGCAGGTATAATCCCTCACGAAAAACGCGCAAGCTCTTTTTTCAAAAAAACCCGCTCTTTCAAAACCGGAGGGGAAATTTTGGGGAAATTCGCCCCGGCTTTGGCATCGTTAGTCGTGAAAAAACGGGAAAAAAACCATTTTTAAAAGAAAAACGGGAAAACGCAATCCCGTGGAAAACGTTGGACTTCACCGATATTTACATGATAGAGATTTTCCCCGAGTTTTGCTTCTCAACCACCAAAAAATCCAAAATGAGAGGTTATTGTTCTGGCGGTTAGCGTGGGACGAAAAACATTTGGATTTTTTGCGTTTTTCAGGAATCCCTCCCTCGGAACAACAATTCCGTTTTAATAAAAGGGGGGGGGCCGGGTTTGGCTTCCGCTAAAAGTAATGAAACGGGAAACTTTTCCCAGGTTATATTTATTTATACCAAAATGGTTAAAAAACCGTGAGGTTTTCAAAAGGGGAAAATTTTCTTTTTTGACCATCTCTCCGAGATGGTATCTGAGGCCTCTTAAGTATAGTGATTTGCCCCCCCACGTAGAGTTATCCAGTGGTGGAGTGCAAAGATATGGACGGAAGTTGCTTGGTTTAAACGGAAAGGGAAAGTCATAAAACCCATCGTAAAACCAAACCCATGGGATGCCGACGGTTTTCAAAGAAATTTTCAGGCTTTAATTAGTTATTCATTTCCACGCAGGAATGAAAGGCAAAGCATCCCAAGTGGTAAAGCTGAAATACGTATTAAAACCCTTTTTTTAAACACAAGTTAGCTTATCAAATTTCTTCTGATATTCAGGCAAAACGTGATCAGTCCTTTTCGGGTGTTAGGTTGTCTGAATAACGAGTTGTGTGGGAATTTTTGTGATCTTCGCAGGACCTGAGAGTTTTATGGCATTACATGAGGTATTAAAGTATTTTGACAAATTTTCCCACGAAAAGTGCCGCAGGAAAAAATTTGAACAGGTAGTTTGAATCGTCCTAGTTTACGATAAAATTTGCAATGCCTCGTTCTGTATGGTCTGCGCAGACTGAACGGTCTCAGATTTACAGTTTCTTCGGCTGTCGCGTATTACCAGACATGGTGTCACGCTTTTTCAATAAAGAATCCTGGCTCAGAGGTTGCGCATAAAAATAGGTATTAAGCTCATAAAGAAAAACTTTAGAAAGAGCAACCCGCACAGACAAAGAAGAAACTGTACTCTAAAACGAAATAGTTAGAAACTTTACGTTTATAATTTTGACGGCTTTTCGTGCGTGCCTTACTATTTTCGCCTCGGTTTGAGGAAACAATCATACACCTACAAATCAACCAGAAAATAAAGTCTAGACTTTTGGATAATTAGCAAATCAAGCATAATTTTAGCTTTCATCTTATTAGCATGCTAGCATAATCTGGATTTTCTGACCCTCACAATAAGACGTAATTTCGTGTGAAACGTTGAACGGACTTCTTATCAAAGTTCGTTCTAAACTTTCACGGTCTCAGGCTGACTCGGGCGGGCTCAGGGTTCGGTCCACGCGATGTTCCTGAGTATACGGGCTCGGTCTATAGTGAGCGATGAGCCGAAGCATACTTCAATGGCGACCTCATGGCGATCCACGACGAGGACGCCATCTTAAGTGAGATAGTCTTAAGACCCAGAAACATCACATCGAAATACCAGGCGGACCGGACACAGCTGCATAAACAGAAGTTTTAGAAACAGAATCAGAAAAAAGACGATATGTCAAAAAAAAATTACGTCAGTTTGTGAGGTCGAAAGCCAGATTATTACTAGCAATGCTAAAATTAGATACAAAAGCTTCCTTAAAATTATGCTCGGGTTTTTAAAATTTGCAAAAAATATGCGGGCGAAACGAAAAAAACCTATAACGCGTGACAATAAGAGAAGGTGAAATGGTTTCGCCGGTGTGTTTAGTGAAAAACATTAGCGGTTAAAACATCACAGGAAAAGTGATTC
>JAHPZR010004006.1:0-25000 GCA_019787425.1 Platygyra sinensis
TTCACTACACAACCGAACACACACAAAGGTTGAGGCATGGGCGTGTTGGTCAGCCAGGCCCAAGGTCTGTTTAATTGTGACAATTAATTTACAACAAAGTGGAATAATAGATACATCAAGTAACGTCCTACATGCGCCAAAGCCGGACACGTAAACCCGAAAAACCCCCTTGTTAGGGAAAATAGGGACCGTGTACCCCCGACCAAGTGCAATGGCGCCACCTTTGGGGTTTTAAGGTTGATTACTAAACAACAGAATGAAAAAAACAATTCATATTATGACGCTAATTACACAATAAAAATAAACCTTATGAGAAAGTGCTAGTGGCTAGGCTGACCGTAGAATGTCACAAGTTACTCAACCGTCTCTTTTTACAAACATACTTCCCATGAACCCTCGCGTACCACGCTCGCACCCAGTTCTCTGTTCCGTGTCGGCAAAATATTAATTTATGTCAATACCGATTATCACAAATTACATATTTTGCCTTCACTACACAACCGAACACACACAAAGGTTGAGGCATGGGCGTGTTGGTCAGCCAGGCCCAAGATAGAAAGCTAAAGGTAGGGCTTGAGCTCACAGAGACAGAGCTTTGGAAAACTTCTAACCTACTGGCAACTGAGAATCCTTAACAAAAATGTTCTTCGCTGTGGCTGAAGCCCAGCGACCATGGCGCTGAAGATTCCTCTCCGAAACACCAGAGCTGACAGCTAAAGTAGCTCCACCTGACCTAGCTGAATGAGTGCCAAACTAGAGATATCTGGCACAATATACGCGAAAGACTTTTTGAAAAACTGCCTATAGGTAGAACAACTAATCGGCTTGTTTATAGAGATAAGGCGCTTCTGATTGCTTGAAACTGAAATGGTCCTAAAAAGATACTCGTTTGACTTTTCAGGAATCTGGGCCTCGAGTATATACAGCTTACATAAAGGATAGGGACACGTGAACGACGAGGATTCAGCAGTTACGACGGATCTGCCCTCCCTCAGTTGGTTCGTCTCGCTTTTCTCTAAACTGATTTTAACGAAACCCTCATAAAACTGAATATCTGCTACGAATAACGCATAACTCAGAACTTCAAAGGAAACCGGAAAATGCAAGAACTGATGCAAGAATGAACATAACTAAAATTTCTTAATTGTAAAAGGTCTTCTAGATTAGTCTCTGCAGCAAGAAGCTTGAGGTGGTGGGCGTGCAGAGGCTCCTTTTCTTCCTTTGTATTAACTATTTGCTGACTGTCAAGGCGAGCTGCTCCTTCTTTCACGGCAACAACAGTAGGGTGTAATGTTGGTGAATCAACGCTTGCAAGAAGGTGAGTCCACTTGAACGCGTAGAAGGCGCAGTTGATGGCAGCGACGGTCTTCTTCGACTCGAGGAGGTGTTGCAAGTAGAGGACACAATCAATGGGTCTGACGGGAAACTCCGAGGTACCCAAAACGTCACTAGCAAAGGTTCTCCACTTGTTAAGAGCTCTCAAGTAATTTTCGGATGTCCCAGACGCTCTGGAAGCAAGGAGGGTAGACTTAAGATTCTCCATTAGCTGATCCACTCTAGCGGAATTTTGGGCTTCTGAAGACCAAAAAACGGAATTGAAAATATCTAAGGATAAGAAAGAGGAAATATGTCAAGCAAACCTAAAAACATATCAAAGCGACAGGCAGCAAAGCACATATTGCACAATGCTGCATTTGTATTAAACTCACTGTCTTCAGTAAGGAAAACCACTTTGTTCTCCAGGCGATACACTTCTCACGTTACACAACACTACATGTATGCCCCTCTAGGGCAATCGCACATTGTCAACATAATTAACCCCTCTAGGGTGCAAAACAGGCGATACACTTCTCACGTTGCACAGCACTACATGTATGGCCCCTCTAGGGCAATCGCACATTGTCAACATAATAAACCCCTCCAGGGTGCAAAACAGGCGATACACTTCTCACGTTGCACAACACTACATGTATGCCCCTCTAGGGCATTCGCACATTGTCAACATAATAAACCCCTCTAGGGTACAAAAAACGCCCCTCTAGGGCTCCTCATGGATGCCTCTCTAAGGCATAACGCGTTTGACATCAAATAACTAACAAATAATAGGAGATTCACGCAAATACGGGGCCTTAACAGCACATAATGAAAAGAAGAGCTGGAATCTCTAGCCCAAATGGAATCAGACACAAGGAACTAGAAAACTTTTACGAGCTAACTCGGAATCTAATTTGGGGGCGATGCTAAATTCAAGACGTAGGGCTAAAGAAACGAAAAAACTTGCTACCAAAAATAGAGTTCTTAGCTTTCCCTCTAATGAATAAATTAAGAAGCTAGACAGGATAACCCAGACATGGATAGATGTACTCTAATGGAAACCATCCGAACACATGATGGGCCAACAGTGGACTGACTTCCTTAGGAGAACGATCAGAGTTCCTTGCGCGCTGTAAAGCTCCATATCCTTAATAACTTATACGTTAAATACACAGGGGGGCACAGCCAGATGTTATGATGAGACAAATCCTGAGAAAACGAATTAATGCCACTCGAACCAGGCTGGTAAAACCTTGAATTAAACCACTGGATTTTGGCACTGTAGGAACAAGCGAACCTATCGCAGGTATGTGGGCCCCATAAATCGTCAAGAGCATCGAAGACTGCCTCATTGATCATGGAATCGTCATAATAAATAAACTTGCTAATATCGTCCGCCAAACTAATTAGATCTCTTAGGATCCATTACATATCAATGTTCACAGCATTAAGTAAAGAACTTCGATGGATATCCATTGCAAGCTCCTATAATGCTGGAGTGTTAGACCCGGAATTAACGATCCGGACAACGTTCTGATTATCCGTAAACCACGTGACTGTCTGGGCTTTCAAAGACTCCACGAAGGCTTTCATTGATAAGGAAACGGCTAACAGCTCTCTGAATGTAGTTCTAACTTTGAGCTTGCTCAAAATCTGACCAGCTTTGATGGAACGTCTTCCCCTCGAACTCGATGAAACTACTGCCGCAAGATGAGCCAGAAGCATCGGAGTAGACGATCTTCGAAGGGTTGCGCCCGACAGGCCAAATAGGTATTCCGTTAAGACTTGCAACATTAGATTTCCAGAAATTCAGCTCAGCCCAAGCTTCAGACGAAAGACAAAACAAGCTTACGAACTGGATGACAAGACGGGGAAATGGCCAAAAAAGCCGCTAAGTTTTCTTTTACACTGGTAATCCCCTTGTCAGTGGCAGAATGGCTCCGAGCCAAGTAATAACCTGAGTGGACTCCCAAACGCATTTGGCTTCATTGGGAAGAAAGTCTGATTTTAGCAAGTCTGCATGTACTTGCAAACTAGCGATTTCTGCCTTATCATTTATGTCTCCGGCTGCTCCGAGACCATCTTCCATATAAACCACGATCGACTTTGCTTCAGGTCTCCATTTCTTGACCAAAGGCTTGAGTAATTTTAAAATAAACAAATAAGGCGCGGAATTGAGACCAAACGGAAGAACAGAAAACTGGAAAAATCTGGTGCGTCTTGAGGAAAATGTCCACGCAAATGATAGATGTTTCCTGTGGTGCAGGAGTATTTCAACATGAAGGTAACCAGACTTCAAGTCAAAAGAAAACATAAAATCGCAAGGACTCAAAATCTCTTTCACAATAGACAAATCTTCACACCGGAATCTGCATTTATAAAGGAACTGATAAACGTGGCGAAGGTCTTAAATTAGACGCTTTTTGCCAGATTTTTGAATAGTTACGGACAAATGATTGACGATAACAGGAGCTTCAAACACTTCAGTGACGCAACCGTAGCTAATGAGATCGTTGATGGCACTTTCGGTGAAAGCTGGCTGCTCCAAAGCCAAACTATTGTTTTTAGCTGTGAAGGGCGGAGGAATTTGAAGAGGTGGTAATTTATAGCCATATTTTATAACATCCAGGATAAATTGAGACGCGTAAATGTCGTTCCAGAATTTAAAGGCTCCACGTAACCGTCCTGCGGACAAATATCATTGCCGGATTTAAACTCGAAAGAATTTCCGTTGACCCGAAGAAATACTAATTCGTCGCTATCCTCATGAACAAGATCTTCTTCCAAATCGAAGTCCGAAGTGGGTCATTTGAGACTCTGACCGGCATTAGAAGGAACATTAAACCGCAAATTAGGACACAAAACCCTCCAATGCACGGGTTTGCCACAAGCAAAGTCACGAAAACTGCAGGTTTATTCACGCGTAAACAGATTTTGTAGTTGTGAGGCGGAAAGCTGCGCAGTTGTTGAGATCGAAGGGACGTTACTTTTCCGGATCGAGGGAGATGCAAAACGTTTCGTGAACCTAGCTGCCTTGGATTCGGCCCTGATCTTTTTCTCATCTTACTGGTCGTCTTTATCTAAGGCTTGTTTGGTCTTCTCGAAATCGTTGCTTTGGAGGGCAATTTGGGCGTCTTCAACGGCATCTTTGATAGCTTTATTAGCTTTGTATTGCTCCTCGTTGCTCTTTTCATTGAATTGAGGAACGGAATCTTGTTCAGCCTTTTGCCCTCTGACATCAATTGGGAAGCGATGGACTTGTTAGATCGTTTAAGGTCAGAAATCGAAGAATTCACGAGATCTTTGATCTCAATTAGAAGAGCTCTGTTGTTTTCAGTGATGACTTTCCTGACGCGCCTGCTTCATCCATAACTAGTCAAGCAAAAGTGATGAAGAGAAGAAATAAACCTTATGAGAAAGTGCTAGTGGCTAGGCTGACCGTAGAATGTCACAAGTTACTCAACCGTCTCTTTTTACAAACATACTTCCCATGAACCCTCGCGTACCACGCTCGCACCCAGTTCTCTGTTCCGTGTCGGCAAAATATTAATTTATGTCAATACCGATTATCACAAATTACATTATTCGCTTGCTTATGCTAATCCGCTTTGCTTTGGAAAAACTTCAGCTTAAAGAAAAGTAGAGAAGAAATGCTACTTAGGTTTTTAAAGTAGGCCTCTTGAGATCTTTTGTACATCGTAAATCTGCGTATATGATTGGTTCTCTCACTAGCGGTCGATTCGCTGAGAGATAGAGGACGATCGCGAGGGCGTTTCACTTGAAAAGGAAAATTATTCGTGATTTTTGGTTTAAAAATACAAAAATCTGAAACTTTCCGGCTGCAATCCTTTGGAGTATCTACGAAGACAATTAATCACTTTGGTTTTTCTATTCGCTCAGAAAACATTCGTGGTCGTAGTCTAACTGTTAAAGTGCTTCATCTTAGAGACATTTCAGCTAGGTCCGGAGAGAGCAATAACTGGTTACAAAGTTACATTGAAATTCAACGCGCACACATAAATTGCAGCAGCACTAATTTTTTTTTATTGCAAACAGTGTTCATATTAAGTAAAATAGACTTTTGGTGCTTCTAAATGACATTAGTGACTTCTTAGCCTCACTTTGTAAAAACTCACTCTTCTATAAAATTAATTAATTTTGTACATACTGGCTGCCTTTCCGTGCCCTACGTTTAAATATTTCTATATAATAAATTGTTTCATAAAACTGGCTGCGACCTGGATTATAAGGAACGCCTTCATGACGTAGCAGCATCTAACCTAAGACAAACTGCTATCTATTAAAACCCTGTTCATCCTGTTAGCTAAACAGGTTTTCCGAAGAATGATCGAAGACGAGGTGTGGTCATTTTACTCTTACCCTCCCACCCGTAACAAAGTAGGTGAGAGGGAAGAGGGGAGGGGTGAGCTGGTGAGCTTAGGTAACACTCTCTACAGAGGGTAAATTCTTAAACGCAAGCACGGCCGCAGCCGTCAAAAATTCTTCAAAAAATATATTCACAATAATTAGCTATTGGATCGGTCGGAGAAAACGTTCAACCTTTAAACCTTTCAGACTCTGAGAGTCAACCGTTTGAGACCTGTTGAAAATTTGTGTGTGATTGTCCAAATGAAAGCTAATATGAAGTAGGAAAGTAGTCCATGTGAAAAGTTCCAGCAAACACAGCTGAAGAAAATTTCTCAGTAATTTGAAAGGAGATTGTGACAACTTCCTAAGCAAATGCAAAATCTTTTCCAAAATTTATCATCTTAATTACACATTCAGATATCATTCTACCTCTAGGTCTTTGATCAGTATGTCTCTTCTATTGTAAAAGTAGAAAGAAGGACTTCGTCGCAAACAGAAAACATGTGAGATTTACAAGCCAAACATAACGATTTCAGAATAAATACTATTTCTGGTAAAAAAAGTTGAAGGATGCTGATGTAATTCCCTATAGTAAGTGACAAATTGCGCATGTTAATGGTCCTTTATTTTGGTACTCTCACGAGCCTCATCACATGACAGGCATTGTGATGTAACTTCCACTTGAATATCCGAGCGTGTCCATGCATACTGGTAACGAACGTGTGGTGTCGCCATAAGTGTTGCCAAATCTGAAACGTCGCTCTGTGAAAAGAGAGATGAAATGATTAAAGAGAAAGGCTCCGATAAGTGAATGAGAAAACAGATAAAAAAACAAGGATATACATTAAGTTTAAGTTTTATTTCCTGCACTGCAACTTGAAGTACAGTGTATACTTGTGTGATGTATTGATTCACTTTTTGCCATGAAAAGTTTAGCATACATTTTTCAAGTTCGTGGTTCAGTTGTAATCCGTGTTAATCTTTTCTATCCTTGACCATCCTTGTTCCTTCATGGTTTATAATTATCCCTTTGGTGTTTTCCTCTCTACTGAAGTAAACTACTATTTCCAGTTTTTTTTTTTAATTTAAAGGTTATTTTGTAAGACGTGACGAAAATAACTCAAAATAACCCGACTGAGTTACTTTATGCTACATTTAATCCAAACCGAGCAAGAACACACATTAATGTTTACTAACGAAGAGAAAACGAGCGTAAGAATAGGCCCATAAAGACCAAGACTGGTTATGAGAGGCACAAATTGATGTTGATGTTTGTAAAAAAAAATTGAAAAGAAAACTTTTGTCCCTGATTGAAGTTTTAACTTTGAAACGGAGCTTGATTAACTAATATATGTGATCACTATAAAGCAGAAGGAAGTTTACACAACTGATCCAGGTGGGCAAACGAAAAAGTTGGTTCTTATCACTCATCATCACTTGATAAGATTATATTAAACGGTCCTTTCATCAGTGACTGCGGCATGAAGCTTTGTGTGTTTACTTACGCGGTATGTATCCTGTATATTTTGGTTTCATTCCTATTTTCCTGTACAGCGTTCCGTGCTCTGCGATCAGTGGTTTTACAGTCGCCTCTGGAAATCTGCAGAAAGGGTGAGGTTTGTGAGTTATTTACAGATAACAAGAACATACATACCGTGTCTGAGGGTGATCGGCTTAGAACTAGCGACATTTTGAGCTCTGGAATGTGAAAACTAAAATGTTCCGCTTTCTCTTCGACCTAGACACATTCGCCCCAGGGCCAGGTTGTTAGAAAGTCGGTTAACCTAACCCAATATTAGAAGTTATTATTCAACAAATTGTAACACTATCCAAATATGGTCATGATGCTCTCGATATCTGTCATCCGTAGGTAACAGATATCCGGCGATAGACGTAGCTTCGTACGTGGGAAGAAAAAGAGAAGTGAAAAAATGTCGACAGAAAGGTTTAAAAATGTTACGAGCTTGGAAATCAATTTTGTTATCAATTTGTTGAATAATAAAACAATTATCCTGCTCAATCTCGAGGAATATCGTCTGATTTTAGCCGACTCGGCCTACGGCCTCGTCGGCTAAGTATCAGACGATATTCCGCGCGATTTCGCAGGATAATTGTTAATTAACCGAAGTATTTACTATTCTTGTATAAAAATGCTTTTCACTACCTCAGTATGTTTTGGCTAGTTTGAGATAATTCAAACTCAAAACAGAAGAACAACTGATATTAACAGAAAACCTAATTGAAAAGTCTCAAATGTAACCCTAAATCAAAGTTCTTTCTGATCCTGGATTAGCTCAATTGGATTTTGAACCGACCCGACCCAGGTTAGTAAACGAAACACAGCCATATGGTATTACAATAATTAACAATAAAAATTTCCATTTATATTGCGCAAGTTACGTGGATATAAAATCACCTGAGCATAATTACTGCATAGCGAGGAAAGCTCAAGTTTGTTCAGTGCAGAAGAAACAGATAAGTGTAACCTCTTTAAGACCTTGTTTACCTTGTGATGTCAATAGCCTGAGTGGCCAGGCCTTCTTGCTTATTGCGCATTTCAAGAGAGTCCGTAAAGCCGTCCTTGGTCCAGGTAGCGTATCTACTACCCAAGTCGTGTTCTCGCCTCCGAGGTACGTAACCTGTGTAGCCTGGTAACGGTGCCTCACAAAATTCCCGATGTTCACCTGTGTGATAACAAAAATCTTTGTGTTGACAGGCTTTTATCATGAATACTAACAAAAATATCTATGGCAACAAAATTAACATTATAAAATAGTCATCCTCTTTTTTTTTCATCTACTGTCACCAAGATTAATTACAAAGAATAATTGATATTATAATCATAAGAGAAAGAAATTTTATCGTTCATCGAGTCATTCAATAACTCAACATATAACGAATCGTGGCAAGAGATTGAAAATCACGACGGAATCGAGGGCAAGTAGCTCATAACATTGCCACTGATCTTCCAGTATGCCTAGTTGTCTTACAGAAATGCGTGATGTATTGTATTTAGTCAAGATCCCATAAAAACGCAATAAACACATTGAGAACTATTTAGTAGCACCATCTGCAAAAGCTACTTCATTTAAGCAGTAGTAAATTTTTTCTCATTGAACCACTTTCAACTAATGAAGTTTGAATATCAGACTAACAGCACGTGTGTCAGTGATTATTGAGTACTTACTAGGGAAGTACCCTTTCGCGTATTTTGGTGTCAGATCAGGGTAGTTCGTGGGTTCTTTGTAACTCGGCACAGGCCTCAGTTTTGGATAACTGTACACAGTTTTCTTCAGATCATCTTGTTCTACTCTGTGATTCTTGTCCTTTTTCATAAAATTACTAACAGCTTGTTCTGTTGCTTCTCTGTATCGGGAACCGTAAAGAAAACGCATTGTGGGAACATAACCTAAATAAAACACAATACATGGTTAGTGAGTGACAAGTCTTCAGCTTCGAGATCAGGTCTTAATTTATGACTTCCTAGCACAAATAAAATTTTGTTCTCATAGCATTTTAAGTAGTTTTTATCTAAAGATTTTGCAAGCTCTCTGGATTCTGCGAGTCTTGCCCAAAATCATTTTCTTTGACTGTTGTTTTTGCTGAGTCTTCGTAAAACATATTCATGCTCCAGTAAAAACTAGGACTCACGACTTTGATCTCGACGGCACTCCGAAAATTGTCGGCCGCCTTATTCAACTTTCGTATTAAAACTGTGCATGGTCTTAATTTTACACCAACGGCGGAAAATCCGTACACACCCAAACACATTTAAATATAGATTAAAGAGAGTACTTTTATGCGAGCGCAATTTAATTCAGATAAGGATTTGAACTGTCAACCTTTTAGCTTCAAATTGAGTTTGCAAATCTTTAAACACATAAGTAAAGCTTCATTGATTGAGAATGTCAGTCGTGTGTGTAAAAAGGTCTGTTACTACGTGACTGTCGATAAGTAATCGAAATAGTCTACCTTGTTGAGGATTTATCTCTCTGTGGGTTAGTGTATATATTTGCTTTTTTTGAAACTAAAGGCATATTCATCTATTATTTGGTTTATAAATTTGTCTACTTCTCAGAACTGATGCTTAACGAACCCAAAGCCGAAACATTCTGTGTTACACATGAAGACGACCATTGTAATATTGGTGTTAGGCCCCGAAGCCCAGTTCGAAACTCGCTGAAAGCAATAACCGAGAGCTAATATCTTCCACGTATTTTCTTTGGCAAGCCGCAACGACCAAACCAAACCAATATAGCTGACGCTACAGTGTGTTGAAAATGCCTTTTGAAATAGCGGTTTCTGAAAACAATTGAAGAACAATAGAGAAAACTAACAAAAGCATGGGAAAAACAAAAGAGATTCTTTGGTATTAATGAAGTTTTAAGTGTGTAAAGAAATGATAAAGTTTGGGTTTGTGTTTGCCTGTGTAATATGGAACCATGGCTGCTGTCAGCTTGTTGTCGCCATTTGGTTGTGGTAGATATGGTATTCTCTCCCGCGGGTCTGGTAGAATCATTGGAACAAGTTTCTCATTCCGCATGTGTCTCTGCGGCAAAGAAAAGAGCAAATTAGTTTCTAAACAACTGGTCGCGCAGGTATATTGAATAGAAAATAAGATAACAAAGCTACCAAGCGGTCAGTGACAGAATGAATTAACTTACATGTGCTAAAAAACGTGTTAGCATCTTTCATCTCTATTTCATCTATCTTTGCCTTAAGTCTTAAAAATTTTTCTTAGAAAATAACAACGTTCGCGATAGAACTTTGTAATTATCCAGTAACGCTAAATATTTTTTCCCTCAACATTCACTGACGAGGGTTCCTTCAAAGTATTACCTTGCAGTTTCGCGCGCTAGCCGCGCCAATGAAACAAATGAGCTGAAGTTGTAGTCGTATACAGGTTCTGCTGTGTACAAGAAACACTTCCATAGCAAATATTCATTTAAGTGAAAATGACTGTATAATGCGTTAAGTTGTTTCTTTTGTTTGGTAAAGTTCAGCGAACTTTGTGTAAAATAGTCGTTTAGTTATTATATTTACTTACTGTAGTGAGTTTGTCTGTTGCTATCCCATATGTGTGACCACATTCATATTTCAATTGGGGACAGTAGCCTCGGTATCTGTGATAAGCAGGATATCAGCAATAATTAAATTTACTGGCAAGACTTCCTAGCAACCTACTGCATGTGTAACGTCTTTGATACATGGCGTTTCCAAGCATATAATAAAGCTAAACCTGGACCAAATTAACCATTATATTCTTCGGTAATTTAGAGCTGGCGTTGAATTTGAGCAGAGAGAAAAAAGTTTGCATAAAATATTATTGTTCGTCACAGCCAAAAGTAGCTCAGCTCAGGCAGGAACTCTATTGTTTTACCTGCCAATGCATTTTATTGTCATCTTTTCCTGCTTTCGAGTAAAAAGTAAACTATTAAGGCTTAGGTCTTTCAACTGGGCCAATCAATTGCGAGAAGATGCTTTGCGACTTTTTATTTTTACAATGTATTTCCAAATTTTTCCTCTTCAGACGCGATGGACTGCAAATCATCGTACGATAAAATACAATGAGACTATCTTAACTGAAGTACTACATATGCTTCATCGAGTCAATAATTTATCTACAACAGATGCTCAATTTTCACGTTTCTTCAAGATGTGTCGTGAACTTTGTCCTACGTTATTAGCCGAACGAATTGATTAGCTCTCGTTATCAACTTAGTGCTGTGTTCGCCTTGTTGTATTTCCTATTTACACCATACACTACCATTCAAAAGTGTCACTGATCAAAATGAGCCACTTAATGACCAGTGCTATCCCAAACTAAGATAAAATCAGCAGTTTACGATCTTCTACTCACCCAGGCAAATTGCTAGCTTTATGCGGATTCGTCAACTCCGTGAAACCCATTTTAACGCGTCAATCTTCGACTGCGGTCTGTAGGTTCTGTTGAATGGCTGAGTAAACTTTTCAGCTGTGCTTCGTTGTCAAGGTACACATTATCCCGTTGAGATGGGAAGAATAAACACCATAATGCCTGGTGAATACGTAATGTACCTTTGAAGCGGTGTACAAAGAAAGACGCGTTCTCCACCAATAGGAACGCTAGCCACGCTGTTGATAAGTAAACTATGCACAAAAGGTGTCATTTACTGTCTCAGTTGACTCCTTAGTGTGAGTAGTGACAGCTGAAGTGGAAGTTTATGTAAATTTTTGCCAAACGCACGACATGTTTAATTTAGAATTATTTCGGTTAAAAACCTTTCATGTATTCTGCTCTGGAACTTTCTTGCTTTTGCCAGTTCAACAATTCCTGGTCGCCTAGATGCGTTTAGCGCTATGCCGTTCTTTCAGACAAAGAAAAAATTTAAGAAAAATCGTCAAACATTTTAAGGACTCATTAAAGAACTAGGGTAACACTTGGTAACTGAAGTAAAACGATGAATTTCTCGAGCAAACATCGACGAATGATGGTGTAATAGCCAAATGCTTTCGTAGTTCTTGTAACATTTCAGTGACTGAGAAAAGGAAATTTTGTCAAGCCACAAGGTTAAACGGTCAGTGAGGTGGACTCAGTAACCGTGATCGGAATGTAGTCCCGGGACCGCAGGCGACATAACGGAACAATCGCTGAAAAAAAATGTGTGATAGGGTACTGTAACTTCTTCTGCCGTTTCACTCTAAAAGTATATGCATCAAAGAATCATTCCGACATAATAGTCATAATACTATGGCAAAACCAATCTTGAGTCAGTTAGACTAAAAAAAAATGCTTGTACTTCTCGAAACTACTGTCCTGCCGTCCGCATCCAGATATGCTTCAAGGAAAGAGGCAGAGGTTACCGGGTTTGGGGATGAAGAATAGGACAATAACTAGACTTTTGGAGGGCATATTGTTTATTTGTGGCCCGAGTAGCATCATTTGCGCCCGAGCGGAGCGAGGGTGCAAATGATGCTACGAGGGCCACAAATAAACAATATGCCCGACAAAAGTCTTGTTATTATCATTATCATCAATATACAAGGTCATATCATGAAGAGTCTATGGCAATAAAATAAGCTTGATCTTTAATAAGTATGTTACTGAACTTAAGTACACTCTAACTTGTACAAAAGCACAATTTTGGCTTTTTAATAGAAAAGTGACAAAAAATAGTCTCGTCAATGTCCCCTAGCCAAAAAATAAACTTAATAATCAATGTATAGAACCAAATTTCGATTCAATTTAACATCAACTGTTAAACTCGCGCCACCTTTACACGCGCTTTCTGATTGGACAATCGCAGTCGTACGACGTCTCCTCAGCCAATCAGGAGCAGGGCGGTAAATGAATTTGCCGCCCGCACACGGTCATTTATGCCCGCTGATTAGATGCTTTGATGAGGGCAGTTTGCTATTTGGCCGCGTATATTGATGATAATGGGACTTTTCGCTAATTGAAGCAGTGTTGAAAGGAGAAGGCAGGGTGAAGCTACGCATTTTCGCGCCTTACCGTTTTTCAATAAAAAGCGGGGAGTACTCCAGTGTCCCTCCCGTTTATTGTAGTAAAACTTCATTTTCAGGTCAGGGCGCTTCTTGAATTCTTGTTGATAATCCCGGCGCTTATACGGTGTGGACATTTCCGACCATTGTGCAGTGCAGAAACGGCCGCACTACGTTCTAATGATACACCTGGGCGGAGAGAGCACTTCTGAGGATGAAAGTTTTGCCCAAGATCACAACATAGTGTATCCTGGCAGAACTGTAACCAGAACCGCTCAACCCAGAGTCATGTACATTAAGGTCTTGTTTACACGGGTCCGGACAAATAATTTTTGCTCCCGGACAAAAACTCGCAGGGGTTCCACCTTGCGTTTACACGAGACCGGCGGAACTGGAGGAGTTTGGCCCCGTTTACACGGGTCCGGACAAATCTTTGCACGGACAAAAACTTGCACGGTTCCACCGTGCGTTTACACGGGACCGGCGGAACTGGACTAATTTTTGAATGGCTAAGTGTGCAAGTTTGGGACCTGAAAAAAAACGGGTCGACTTTTTGACCGGCACGGTTCCTTATTTGTACGGACTCGTGCAATTTTTTGTTCAGATAGCGCAGTTATGGCCTGAAATCAAATACAGCGACTGGTCTAAACTTTGCACGGATCCGTGTAAACACCACTGCAACAGAATTTGCATGGATTTCAAGTCCGGCGCTCTAACCACTCTGCCACGCTGCCTAAAAAAGCCGTTCAAAAATTCATCAGTTCCGCCGGTCCCGTGTAAACGCAAGGTGGAACCCAGCAAAATTTTGTCCGCGATTAAAAATTATTTGTCCGGACTCGTGTAAACGAGGTCTAAACTGAAACCTTGTTAGGACGGTCTGTTGAACATGAGGGAAAGTGATCGAAGTGCTTAAAGTGGGAGCAAGGTTGGGAGACTGACTTGTCGAGTGTCCTCGAAGCCTTATTACTATGATAAAAACGGACATATCTTAGCAAAATAATCCCTTTGCCAACGCTCAGTACTAGTTCACTGACCCTCATATAGACTCAGCGTAACCGTAATTCTTTTGTTATCCTTGTCAAGCGCCTATATCTTAGACATCCGTTTTATGAATATTTAAATCTTCGTTAACATAAATTTAAGACTTACTTTTAATATTATTTTAATATGTAATATTTTAATATTTTTGTAAAGCGCTTAGAACAGGACTAGATAAGCGCTATATAAGTAGTTTTATTTATTATTATTATTATTATTATTATTATTATTATTATTATTATTATTATTACTATTAACCGAATTCAGTCAAAAACAGTCTGCAACTTTCATGAAAATTCAAGGACAAACCTCCAGGTCATTGGTTGTAATCTTGCACTTCTTTTGTGCGAACGCTTAAAATAAATTCACTCAAAAGTTCATACAGTTCGGGGGGAGGAATTTAAGCTATTTCACTTCGTGTTTCTCTTTTGTTTGAAGGAACTCTGTCAACAAAGCAACGTCTCGTTTCGTTCTCTTCACTGTGTTCTGGTTTTCTTGTTCTTCAATAAACGTCTCAATGAAGCCTTCCAAAGAAGCAAACCTCAGTTGAACTAGCCATGTTGGATTCAAGAGTCGGAGTGAAAGTAGCGGGCCGCGATTGTGCACTATTTTAGTCGCTCGCGTTTGTAAACGACGGTTTTTTCACTCTAGCCTGCGAACAGGCTCCCAGCGAGTTCGGAAAAAAAAATTCGTTGAGCGAGTGGGAGTCGTGACTCCGCGAGCGAAGCGAGTGGGACGCGGGGGACTCCCTCCTCACCAGACCGCTCCCGGCTCGTCCCGCTCGTCCTAGATTACACTCGGTTATCTCGCCCTAAACCCAACCGAACCGGGAGCCTGTTCGCAGGCTATTTTCACTCGTGAAAATTCATCGTTCGCGTTTCCTATTGGCTAGTGGATTTAACGTACTAGTTTTACGCTATCGTATTTTCGTGAAAAAATTTCATTATTTATGATATAAAATTTCTTATTTTCATATGAAAGGTTTCACACGAAGACCTATTTTAACATAGAGGCACAACACTTGCCATCAACTCAGATGAAAACTACTTTGTATTAAGAGTTGAAAGAGGACTTCGAAAAAAGTATGCCAACTACTGGATTGATTTGGAATTTTTTGCCTTTTGAAACACCCTCGAGGAATTTGATGCAATAAAAACAGAAGTTATCGAAGGTCCTCTATTAGAATTTTCAGGCTCTCGACAATGTTCGCCACTCCACGCACGCTAATCGAAAATCCTAGGGTTATGTTCGGGAAATTGAAGCAACTGTTTAATAGCAGAGCTCCGGCGGCCCGAAGGACCGCCGAGCGGAGCCCCATACTCAAGCATGTTAAGGCATGGCTCAAGCCTAATTTGCATAAAATCAGAAAAACAGTAATTACTCTGCCAGGATTTCGTATAATCTTTGCAGAACTGGCAACTTAACCAATCTCGACGACCTTAATATTGCAAGACCAATAAATTCTGATAAAATGGCTCACGTGACTATAATTAACTGAAAATGGGCCGCTGAGATGACATACAATCGATGTCAAATTTAGTATTTTTACAATTGTGCTGATGGCCCCTGCAGGAATCTGTCCTGAATGGCAGACTACAATATTCAGTTACGAAATTATTACGTAAAAGAGGTCACGTGACCTTCTATCTTTCCATATATAGCCTTAGATAATTGAGGAGTTCATCCATTGAGAACAGAAATAGTTGCCTAAGAAAGTGGTTAAAAATTTCTCATGCTTAGTGTTTCGTGATAGCTCACTATCCTTGGCCCATTTTTAGAATTCAACTTGAGCAAGCCTGTGACGTCACAAGTCACGTGACCACCATAAAAACACCTAAAGGAGTTTAAGGATATCAAATTTTGTTTGTGGTCACTTTTTGGCTACCCCTGGGATAAAAACAGCGTTGCTTTAGATCAAAAACGGTTTTATCTCTCTGATGGTCTGTACTGGATATGAGCCATGCCTTTACTTGCTTGAGTAGGAAAGAAAAGGAAACCCATGAGTTGATTTTCTCATGGTGATCATGGCTAGCGGCATTGCTCGTAGGCGCGTACGCACGACGACGGCGACGGAGTCGCACAACATGGCGGCCATACTCCAAATAATAGGTTGACAGAAGCCATGCAGCCTTGGTTTATCGTGTACTTCTTTGATACTGGACATCTATATTATGATCAATTATAACATAGATTGGACCCTGCGCGCGCTCTGATTGGTCAAAAACCTATGTTTTATCAGAGTATAAAACATAGAAAAAGCGTGTTTTATTGTTTTGCGCGCGTAAAATCTATATCATAAAGCAAATGAAGAAGCCTAAGCCGTGTATCACACTGTGATAAAACACTCCAGTCATTTGAGAACACTCGAGAAATGTAGAAAACACTCGCCTGCGGCTCGTGCTTTCTACATTTCCCTCGTGTTCTCAAATGCCTGTCGTGTTTTATCACAGTGTAATACACGGCTTAGGCTTCTTTATTTGTTAATTAACACCTATCAAAACAAGGTATCTGCTGACCAGTATCACGTGACCATATCGTGGGCTCAAGTCTCCAACTCATCGAGGTCACGTGTTTTTGAAGTTGACCGCTAAGCGCTGGTTTTCTATTTGATCGCGGGCTCATGACAAGTTAACTTGTTGAAAACATGGCAGGATTGTTCGGAAGCCGGTTAACGCTAGCCCAGGATTAAAATTTAGTCGAATTATAACCAGTTTTCTTTTGTACAAATGTTTTTTGCTGCTTTGTTTTGTGTATAATTAGGGTGATTATAATACTCAAAACAGAAAGCCAAGCAGGAAACCTCACCGCAAAGTTACAAAACTCAAATCAAAATTCTACCTTTTCCTTGGTTAGCTCAATCGGGCTCTGAACAAACTGGCCAAGGAGCTACGCTTTGAGGCTGGCCTAAATCTATATATTATATCTTTCTTTTGCAATCAGAGCTTAGAGCTCAGAGCTTTTGTTTATGGGACGCTTATGGCAGAAATTTAGCCTTTCGGAAATCAAATTCACAGCTTCGCGGTTCAAAAAGACCGGCGTTTGGCCAAAGCTGAGCAGAAAACAGCATTGCTCCCCAGATGTCCTGTGTTGATCAAAAACTACTTTTCTTCGCCTTACTCTTTTATCCACCACACTTAGACATTTCCTTTCATGTTAGTTTTGTATGATCAGTTCTTAGGCGTTGATCAATCAAAGGTGAAAACCAAAGGATTATTCGCAACTATTATTGGATTCTCTGTTTCGTTTAAGAAAAGAAACAATGGACATTTACCTGTAAAGCTTAAAGAAAAAACAATGTCAGTGTTGTAAGCCATAATTTTGAATAAAAGATCAATCATGTTTATTACTGGACAGAACGCCATTAGGCAAGAAGATCTCGCGCGTGCGACGTCGCGAAGCGCGCGCTCTACACCCGCACCAGCATCATAATATACAATTAAATTACATCACAAATGGCTAATGCGTAACGAGAGATCGTAGTGCTTCAGAAGCGGACGTATTTTCTCGACAGGATTTAAAATTGTTCAGAGAGATTTTATTTGGATTGCAATCATTTTTTTAGCATCATGGATGCTAATTTAAACAGAAAGCGAAGACTTTCCGTTACCGACGAGGTCGCGCAATCATCACGCGACACGCAAAAAACAGATTCTTTATGTGAGTACGCGCCTGCTAAAGTCAGGAAGTTCGGATTTGACTCAAAGGTGAGTTTGTGTTTTTAGCGCGTCGGTTTTGACGTTTGTTTTGAAATTTCACTTGTCCGATCACAAGTCGTATACCCTTTTTAAAGCTAACTTCTTTTATTTCTGTTTTCAGCCGTACGGGACCGTGAACTTTACAACAGAAAAAGTTCCCAAAAGGTTAGTAAATGCAGATTTGCCTTAGCAAATGAAAATTATCTGCGCATGCTTGCAACTGAACGCTGTTTGAACTTGTATTTATATTTTCTCTCCTGTAGCCGTAGAAGAGCTCTCAGCGAAGCTGCTTTGGAGACCGATCATGAAGGCAAACCGGCAACAAAAAAGATCTGTCTGTCGACTTCAGAACCAATTGTGAGTTATTAAAAGCGTTACATTGAAAACGTTTTATGTTTTGTACAGTATCCAGGGCCGTAGCCAGAAAAAAATTTTGACTGAGGCAATGTCTATGAATAACTTATGACTGAGGCAATCAGTCCATGGTTGAGTTCTCTTCCTAGGTATCAGGTAATATAAACAACAAAAGTCAAAGAAATGACCGAGGCAAGTGCCTCGGTTGGTCTGTTACTAGCTACGGCGCTGGTATCGTTTCCTGTCCAGAAACATTTCTACCCTTATTCGAATGCTGAATACTTGATAATAAAGTTGAAACACTTTCTTATTGTCTTCAATGTACCTTTTGTTTATTACTATTCCAGATCGCAGAAATAAATTAAACCGTGCGCCTGCAATATATTATGACAACTATCTTCTCACTATATCGTAAATACTTTTGTTCTTGGGCCATCGTAATTTGATCAAAAATAAGACACAAACAGCAGTGATAAACATATTGAACTTGTTCATTTTGATTATGACTTGACGTTTCGTATGTACTCTACATACATTTTCAAAAGTAACCGTTGAAATTTAAAACAGTTATTTATATATAACAAAGCGGGTGAGGGGACTGGAACCTAGATTAAGCAAATACTTAACAGTAAAATATAAAATATATATAAAAAATAACAGATTAATAAAGCATCAGCTTTTCACTTCCGACGTTGACGTTGAAAGCTGGTTGAAGTTCTTGAATAAATAACGTCTCTTTTATCTTACAATGATAGTCCGTTTTGCCCTTCGCTAAACTATCAAAATGATCCCACTTGATGTTATGTCCAGTGGCCTTGACGTGGTCAGCAATGGTTGAAGCATTGTCATTTTTAGCGAGGGCCTTAAAGTGTTCGGTTTTTCTATCGTGAAGCCTTCGTTTAGTTTTACCGATGTAAAAACCATTACAATCCCAGCAATTTGCTCTGTAAATAACTCTGGATTGTTGTGAACGATTAATACGGTCCTTGTAAGGAAAGAAAGATTTTATACATCGAGTGCTCTGAAAAACAATCTTAAGGTTAACACAAGAGCAGAATTTGTATAATTTTGTATATCACTGCTGTTTGTGTCTTATTTTTGAACTTCCCTCTAGATAAAGACTGAAACCAAAACAGTTGCAAATGAAGAGAAAGAGAAGCTTGCTGCTGAGCCCAGTGAGACATCGGCGAGTACCAGTCAAGGCCATGTTAGACGCAAAAAGACACGCAGAGGTATGAATTCACACTGGATTCCAAGTTCAGAAGATTAATTCTCTTAATGACTACTATAAATTTCTTTTAATTCGGTCCAGAGAAATTCAGTATTGATATCTTCACCCCGCCCCCTCTGCCCACATGTCAGACCGTTATTGCCCCTACCACCACAACCATCACTTCTTGATTGTTCCTATGCAAAACCTGAAATTGTAAAGAAAGTTGTTTTGCGGTGAATATTTTAAAATGTTTTCTTCGAATGCTTTTCAGGGAAGCGCAAGCCCCGCCAAAAGGGTCTTGCAGCGTATGAGATGGGCAAACCACTCGGATCTGGAGGATTTGGCGATGTTTATGCCGCCACAAGAAAGAGAGACAATCTACCGGTGAGCAAAGTCTTAAATATTATTACGTCAAAATATCATGGTTCTTTCCGGAAATGTGTTTGTAAGTCAAAGAAAAAAATTTACTCAACGAAAAGAAATACTCGTCACCGAAAAAAGAAACACTCGTGTTTTAAAAACCAGTTTAGAATTAATTATCTTTGTCTTTGTTGTAAGCCTGATTTTAAGTTACTCATTTAGTAATAGAAGATAAGTAACATAGTTAAACTTATTGGTAAATTCTTTCTGTAGGTGGCCCTCAAATTTGTGAACAAGAGCAAGGTCAGGCATTATAGAGTGGTAAGTTGGAATTTTCTCTACTCCTCTCCAAAACTAGTGCCTAGTATAGACGTTTCTTGACATTTTATGAGAAAATTGCAATTTAGTTATTGAAAAACTTAAGATAAAAAATTTCGAATAAGCAACAGAATTGTATATTTGTTTATGAACCTCTGCCTTTTTTGTTTGGATTCGTCACTGCCGCTGTGTTAAAGAGTGCTACGAATAGATACAAATGAACCACCGCTCTCAAAACACTTCTTAATAAACTCTTCTTCAGTTTTCATAAAATATTTTTTCAACCGTGTTTCGAAGAAGGAAAGTAACGATGCAGTAAATGGAAATCTGAGTGAATTTTCCTCTCTTCTCGGTAGTTGATATAAACGGAATGGATTTGACTAATTTAAGTACCCTTGTCCCTCCCCTCCCTTATTGCAGGTCAATGGTCGACAGTTCCCAGCCGAAGCTTTCTACCAGCGCCATGTTCACCACCAGAACATCATTGAGCTGCTGGATGTTTTCACCCACGAAGACAACTTCGTTTACGTCCTCGAGCGTCCGGAGAAGTGTTCGGACTTCTTCGACTACATCAGCGAACGTGATTACTTGGCCGAAGACGAAGGACGTCAGTTTTTCACTAACATTCTCGACGCCGCAATTCAGTGCGAGGGATATGGCGTGCTTCATCAAGATATCAAGCCCGAGAATATCATCATTGATTTGGTCAAAATGGAGGCCAAGCTGACTGATTTTGGTCTTGCTACTGACATCCAAGATGTGCCCATCAGGAGCTTTGCAGGTGAGGGGTGTACAACCGACGAGAATACCTTTTTCTGTCACTAAGTGGGAATAAAGCTGTACAGGGGACCTTGATGATGATTTTTAGACAGTCTAATTGCAACCCAAGGAACCAATTGGAATTCGAAGCGAATACGCCGCATAACCTGGACAATGGTGTATCCTCCGACCAAAGCAAACCAAAGGAACTTCCAAATTCTGTCGCTACTCCTCGGAATGTACACTGCTCTAATTGAGCATAGACTAATTTTCTCGTAGGATCAAGCGCTTTTAGTCAGCTCGGGTGTATAAATCTGTGTTCACTGGGACCCACAGTACAAGGCTCTCCCTAACTGTTTTCTGTAAAACCCCTCAAATTCCAACCGGATACTCCAGTTCTCCACTACTCTGTCAAGCTCTGGAAAAGGCAAAGGATTATTCCTTTCTCTCACTTTTTCGACAAAATTTGCTTCAACTTAATTATTTTTTTGACTGCGTTCTTTTCAGGAACTGAGCACTACTGCCCACCTGAGTTCTATTCTGAACACTGTTTCCTTGGTAGCCAAGCCACCGTGTGGCAGCTCGGCTTCTTATTGGCAGAGATGTTGACCGGCGAGATGCCTTATGTGAAGCCCCGTATGGCTTTGTACATGCGTCCATCCATCCCTAATCACATCTCGAAAGGTAAAAAGATCTTACCACGATTATCAGTTGTGTAAGGCATAGCCTGTTCGAGGCTCTCGGTCAGTGTGATGATCGAAAAAGCGGGCGGGGGACGAGTGGGGTCTGGTAGAGATAAAGGAGATCCCGCTTTTTGCCCGCTCGCGTTTTCCAGCGATCGTCCCCACTGACCGAGAGCCTGGAATAGGCTATGTAAGGCGCGACAAACGTTTTGGCCTCAAAATTAAGGTGTTGCCATGGGCTACTTTCCTCGTTTCCAGAGGTAACAATGTTGTCTCTTACAATGCAATTTCGCGCACTTTCCTGCTACGACGTCAAAGGCCGACAAGCTGCTTCTGCAAATGCAGCCATGGCCAGTTTCTTGTGAATCTTGAAAAGTAATCGTATTCAACATTGTCGATTTTTAACAAAACGATTCAACCTCGGAAGTACAAAACTATGATAGATTTTGCTTTCTTTCCCGAAACAAACCGAGAGTTTCATTCCCATAATCTGGTGATTGTTAATTGGTTGTTTCCTTTCTTTTTCACAGAGGTTCGAGGTTTGATTTCATGGATGCTGTCAAGAGATCCGGATGCGCGCCCGACCCTGGAGCAGGTCAGGCGCCATCCATGGATCAACAATCACTGTTGATGCGCATGCCCCGGCCTACCATGAGCCGGGCATGCGCAGCAGGTACAGGGAGGCACCTGCAAATCAAGGAAGAATGAAATTGCTTCCAAGCCTCCCGGGAAGTCAACATCAGTATCGTATACCAGCGGTTCCCGTCAGATGAGCATGTGCAACATCAGAGCCAATTGCCTGCGGTTACCATCAGCTGGACATGCGCAACAGGTACAGAGGACACTGGTCAAGGATCAATACAAGTCAGTTCCAAGCCCCCAAGTCAGATAACATAAGCACCATTTGCCAGCGCTTTGCATAAGATGTGCATGTGCAACAGGTACAGTAGGCACCGGTCAAAGAACAATCCAACTAAGTTCCAAGCCTCCAGATGAGATAACATCGGCGCCGTTTGCCAGCGGTTTCCATTAGATGTGCATGTGCAGTAAGTACAGTTGGCACCGTTCAAGGAACAATTTAACTCAGTTCCATTCCCACTGGTGATATATTATCGGCGCCGATTGCCAGCGGTTTCCATCAGCTGGACGTGTGCAACAACAGCAGAGGGCACCCATCAAGGAACAATCTTGTTGAAGTAAAGATCAGCTTTTTTTGATGGTGACATAGGTCAGTGGATTACAATCAGTTGAGCATGTTCACATACAGAAAGGCACTGGCTGAGCGATATCCTATTCAAGACATCCATGAAACAACGATTAGCTCCGTTCCAGCGATAACGTAAGTCAGCAGTTTACCATCATCTGAGAATGTGCAGGTAAAGGAGGGCACCTGGTAGGCTTCTGAACCGCCAGGAAATGTTGAAGAATAAAAGGATCAGCGCCTTTTCAACGATAAACACTTGACAGCGGTTTACCATACGTCAGACGTGCAGGTACAAGAAGGCACTGCTAACGAACATCGAATCTTGTTTCCTAGACTCCAGCTGAAAGCAAATGTCTGGGACATTTTAACACTAAAAACCCATGCCAGGGCCTACCATCAGGTAGAAGAAACATTAAGAATGCTTTTAAGCGTATTTCCAATGCAACAGACTACTTCAACGAAGCCCTCTATGGAGTTTCTTTTTAAACTGAAACACTCTAAAACGACATTTATGATCACGAGTCCTAGAACTTTTAATCAGACGCTAAGTTGCTACCTAAATCTAATGTCAGTTTGTTCAATTTGAATCTTTTCCGGCGCCACCAATGTTTGCTGCAAGTAGAGGCTTGATAGGGAGTTGGTTCAATTTGACTTGAATAAGGTCACTACTTGCAGCAAATGGTGGCGAGACTAAATCTGTTTTACATCAGTTACTACACACTTAGGATCACGAGTCCTAGAACTTTTCATCAGACGCTGAATTGTGACCTAAATCTAATGTCAGTTTGTTCAATTTGAATCTATTCCGCCAGCGCCACCAATATTTGCTGCAAGTAGAGGCTTGATAGGGAGTTGGTTTAGTTTGACTTGAATAAGGTCACTACTTGCAGCAAATGGTGGAGAGACTAAATCTGTTTTAAATCATTTCATACACAGCTCTAATTAGCTTATGTAATGCTAAAAGAAAGAAACATTTAGAGTCAGAGAACAAGCACCACAGGGCACCCAAGCCGCGGGCCTGAAATCAACAACAATTTACTCATATTGCAAAATGGGGAAGAAAACTATTTTTTCACGTAAGGCTTAGTGTTCTTTTGTATCCTTCTCATGATCTTCAAAAATGAACTTCATGTAAGGGATACAAAAGAACACTAAGTCAAATTTTGGCTGAAAAGATGATTGAACCTGCAGTTTTAGCAAGGATACGTTGCTAATCAACGCGCTAGTATTCTGAGTGCCAGTGGTATTTAGACTCCATTCTATGAATCCGCACTGTTTCATCTTTTGCATAAACATACTTTATATTACTGAATCAATTTAGCATTGAAATAATCTATCGCAGTCACTTTTTGTCAACATTATAATTGATAATCTATTTTTAAAAAGCTTGAGTGATCCATTAAATATTGTCTTTAAATAAGTGATGATGCATCAAAGTTATTTTAATAACATTGATTAAAGATTACGATGCAACATATAGTTTTTTAACTATATCTTGCATTGTAATCTTTGTTTCTCTTGACTGGGATTTATTTCGGTTTAAGCATTGCACATGCTTTCCCAACTCATGCGAAACGTTTGTTCGTGTCTTCTTCTATCTTAGTAATGATTTCTTCGTTAGTTTATACAGAGAAGAAGGAATTTCACCAGAGCACTCAATTTAACTACAGTTCGTGTTCTTTACGAAGTTTCCCGTTAGGTTTTTCTAGTTTTCTGGGGTTGGGTATTAATTATCTCTCTTTCGTTTGCCTTAAGGTACACACCCTTGACCATCCTTTTCCATCCACTCTCACGGAAAAGATTTTGAGATAATTATATGGTGCCAATATCATAACTTAATCCTTTCGGGGTTCTTAATACTTAAAATAAAAGCAAGCAGACACGACACAAAATTTGAGAAGAGCTTTTAAATAACCTACAATGTCCGCCTGCAAACTAATTGTGCTGTATGACATTTGCAGACTTCAAACTGCATATATGTCTAAAAAGCCGCTATGTGTATTGATAATTTCAACTTTTTGCCCTCAATTTGGACTATTTACAATCAATTTTATCTTTTTTGCACGTGCTCTTGGCATGCTGAAATATTTGCAATGGCGAGATGACGAAATCGAACCAGCTGTAAGAGCCAATGGACTAAAGGGCTAACCCTAATAATTTTGAGAGCTATAAACCACTGTCACTATTCATCCCCAAATACACCCAAAAATCA
>JAHPZR010004006.1:32500-35000 GCA_019787425.1 Platygyra sinensis
AGCCGCAAAACTCTAGAACAAAAATTTATTTTTCAAATCGGCACTCTTAATCCTCACGGTATCAACGAACGCTTTTCATTCAACTAATTTATTCTGTTGTTTTTTCACGTTGCCAGGCACCAACCAATAGCGTAGCTCCATATTTCTCTATATAAACCACACACAACCCACAATTCCTCGATTCGCTCCGACGAAGGGCTAGCGCTCGAAACGTCAGCTTTCGAATCTCTTTACGGTGGTAATTCACATTATCAACTCAGTTGATAAAACCAAATTATCCTGTAATACTCCCACCGACGCAGCACCATAGTTTCTTTAGAAACTTAACCCCCTCTACTCCATAGGAACTAGTCTCCTAGTCTCACCTGTGTCGTTTATATTGAATTGTTTCATGTGGTAAGTTCATTTCAACCTGGGGGAGCACCAAATCAGATGAATTGCTTACTTATTAGACAAGGCTTTTGAACAATGTAGCTCTCCTTCAATTTAGACATTTCCACTGCTCTTAGTTCAAATATTACTTATTGTGTTTATTATTCTTATTGTCATACCCTCTCCATTTTTTCTGTTATGTCACAGCTCGACATACTTGTAGCCTATTGTTATTGCAAAGGACCCTGTGCCTACTACAAAATTTGTGACCACTGACCATCGGCTTTTAAGAGATTCATGCACATAACACAGTTTGGGCCACAGCAGCATGTCCACTTAAGAAAAGTTTGCCTTAGGGGAAGATTGGTGTGAACACTTAAAGTTACTTAATCTGATAGGCTTGCAATGTGGGCAGAGGCTTGAAAGGTACATAGGGCTGTTTAAATGTAACTAAAGCCCTGTACATATAATGGGGTCTCATGATATTAGTTCATATTTGCTTGCGTGTGCAGCATACTTGTACCGGTATTATATGAATTTCAGAAGTAAGTCTTTATCCTAACTTGCCTAATTACATAAGTGCTTCATGTTTTTATCAATGGTTTTTTTTGTTTTTATCACAGCATCTTTTGCGACTGACGAAGGGGTTATACCCGAAACGTCTCGTTCCCTTTAATATGGAACATGAAGCACTTTTTTAAAACACCTTTCTTCATACAGTAATTCCAAGTGCTACACAGCATCAATTTAATTTGCCTTAATTACATGTTTATTGAGTTGGATCATTTTTGACAGATCACTAATCTGCTAACAATGGAGGAGATAAGACGTTTGAATCCAACCATGTGGTTTGTACCCAGGACCTTTATTCTCAAACCAGGTCACTCCTTACTGTTAGGTGGCCTGGCCAGAGTCGACTATCATGAGGTTGGGGTAAAACTTTTCTTGTAATCCACAAGTTCGGACCATTGTATTTTCAAGTGCAGATCAAAAACAAGCTTAATAAACCTTGTTGCAAGTCCAGGTCACAGGTGTCTGACTTGTAATTACAGGTGTAGTGCTACACATGTAAAAGATGGGAAGAATCAAATTCAATATAACTTTTACAAAAGTCTGACTTGTAGTTTTACAATTATTATTGTGAGAATTTTTCATCTTGAAGTTAAATCTTTAAAAGGAGGTTGCCTGGCTGGGTAACTCGGCATGCTTTTCATGTTGCCCAAAGATGGAACTCAGTTGCCTGAGGCAACTGGGTGCTACCGGTACTTGAACAGACAAAATTAAGAGAGGAAGGTTTATCAGGTTTATTCTGAGCTCTGCTTACGCAATCAAACTTGAAGTGCTGTAGAGGATACAGAAAATAGAGGCCTTTTTCCCCCTTGTAAGAAAGTCTCTGTTGTGGTCTAACCACAGCACATTTGATCTGAAACAACAATACTTGATGACTATATACTGTATAGAGTGCCACAAAGAAAGTCCTAGGACTAAACATTGTTTCATTCGACTCTGTTGTCACAAAATCCTAGCTTTGCTACAATTAATATTGGACTGGTACATGTAGCTAGCAGGAATCATTCCCAAGCTTTTACCAATTTTTATTCTATTACCGTGTACTCCTCGAAAGCCTCCTACCGACCAGTACATCATGTGTTCTTTCTAATTATATCTAGGGTACTATGGTAGTAGAAATGAAAAGGCTACTTTTGATCCTAAGGAAGGATTTTTTTGTAACTGTGCAAAAAGTTTATTTCATTAGTAGACTTTTGAAGATTTGCATCTTTACAGAATATGCTGACTCCTTTCATGACCTTCGTCCAGTTTTTCACCAGAGTCCAGGCTCTGCTGTGTAGGTAGCAACAACATGTGTTTACTTTTAGTTGGTTGATTATACTTTCTTTTTTATTCTTCCTCACAAAGATAAAAAGAAAAAAGCGAGACAGTGACAGTGAGTGGGACACAATTCCAAAGGTGTGTTCTTTGGTATACATTAGTTATTAACATTACAATATATGGAGCTGGCAGCAAATAAAACCCTAAGAGATGACAAACTGTACCAGAAGGTGCATGTACCTCAGTTCCAACCCAATTGAAAAACAACCAAAAACAACACAAAACTCATCTAATTAAT
>JAHPZR010004006.1:40000-42500 GCA_019787425.1 Platygyra sinensis
AAGCACGTTGTACAAGCATGTCACGTGCTTGACACGGCCGTCTGCTTTTGACGGGTTTCCTTGACTGCTACCTGAAAGCAAACAATGCTGTTAATAATTCAGCCACATGGTGTGAGAGCGGATGACTTCAAAACAGGTAACGTATATTGGCAGCTTTTGGACAAAAAAGCGACTTGTGTGAAGCGCGAGACCGAATGACGCAAACCGTGCGTTATCAACGATGATTTAATGATCCCATGTGGTTGGACTGATCTGTCGCAAACTGGAATTCTTTGAACAAATCAAGATCACGGATTTTCCCTGAAAATGCCCGAAATCAAAGGTAAGAAACTAGAGATGAGCGAGGAACTTCGCGACATTGTTTATTCCTAAACCAAAATCCAATCAGAGAGATGTAAATCTCGTGGAATCATTTTGGTAACCGGCTCCATTTTGAGGCCGAATTCGGCGAAATTTGGCAGTTTCACACCGTTTCTGCAGTTGCAAAAGCGACCGAAAGAGGGAAGATTAGTCAATGTTTTTAGTTAGATTAGTGAACGAGTGCATGGAGATTTAATTTTAGAAAGTTCTCTCATTGAATACCCACAAAACCACGATTTTTCTCCGGCATATCATTTTCTATTTTCGTTGCACTATGTCGCCCTCGAAGTATGCAAAGTTTCTCTGTGTAGAAAATCATAAAAGCTTTACAAGGAACAGCCTAACCATTACGACTGTAACTAAAGTGTGGAGTGTTGGCCAATCTTATTTGAATAATAATTGCATTTGAGAAGGAACAAAGAAAACACAAAGACATTTTAAAAGCATCTGTTTTACTTTTTAAATCGCTTTTGAGCTTTTAAAAGATATTTTAACAAGGGAACAGCCATCGGCTAAAAGTGCTTAAGTAAAACCGCTTGCAAAGTCAGACACAAACGTTCTCTTGTCGTGCTGTGTTTTAATAACAAGTGCAAATTAAATTACCATATAAGTCCATGTTCCAACCAGCGACCACGAGGTTTCCAAGAGATAAACATGAAACCAAATAAAATTTTCTTTCAAGTTGGAAGTCAAAGTAGCGGTATGGTGGTAACCATGATAGCTTACATTTTGCTCCTTAGCAATCCAATTGCGCGTAGTGCTGTAGTAAGTTAAAAGTGATAGATTAATCCATTACGTTTGTAAAGTAAAATTCGGGCCTGGGTCCCGTTTCTCGAAAGACCCGGTAACTTAACGGGCCCGAAATCATATTTTGAAATCGAAGTCTCAAGAAAAGTAGGCCGTGTTCTGACCTCTAATAAAAAAGAAGTCTATTTTGTTTCTTTAGCTGATAACGTTACTGTACAATTCAGTCTCAAACCTTTTGAAACTCTCATCTGGAATGGAAAACAAAACAGCTTAACTGGCCCGGTAACTACCGGGAGCTTCGAGAAACTTTGGCAAAATCTCGAACCTTACGATTACGGATCTGTTTCATTCACGTATTCTTAATATGAACAGAGGTTCTCTTCATACAAGAAGTTTCAGGTGTATACACGGCTCCGTTTGTCGATACAGATGAGCTAAAAATAGTTTACAGGCCGGCGAAAAGTTTCCGGGTCATTCGAGAAACGGACCACTGGTCTTTTTGGCGTGGCCTTTGACCCCTAGGAGGTGCCAATTCTAAAACAACACATTAAGTGACACTTAAGTGATTTTTAATAGCGACATGATAAAGACAATTGCTTCGAATGCATTGTACTTGTCATGATTATGAAAGCATTGTCGTAAATCTTTATCCTCTTTAAACAGTACCGCGAATTTGAGGCTGAACACCCTAAGAGCACTCCGGGCGTGCACATGAGAGACCCTCCCCCGGAAAATAGAGGCGTTTTTGCACTTGCATGTCTGCCGACAGGCCACACACAACGTTGTTGAGACTGTGTTCAGAATTATCAGAAAATAACCAAGGTCCGTGAATAAATAGAAGCCGCCAGGAAACAAATCTACGTGATAAAACATTACAAATCAATTCACCAGTTAGCGCTAAACAAGATACGTTTCTGCGCCTCCAATTGTCCTTTAAGTTCGGTGAGTGTTAGGGAGAGTCAAGTGCCAAGTTAAAGAGACTGAACAATTGTAAGTAAGCATTTGACAGTATTTAATAGAGAATCTGTTTAGTAAAAGTTGAAATCGCTTGAAACGATGCCTGACCAAAACTTGTCACCTCGTAAAAGTGATAAATTTGTTTCCTGTTTGTTAAATTTCGTTGGTTTCACTAACTTTATATAGTTTCAGTGGTTTTGGATCCTTACCGTGATAATACGTTCATTCCGCCATAGCGATTTAAGAGAACGTTCTCTTAGTCAACACGCTGATACTAATATGTCTTGCGGCCTTTATACCGTACGGTATGCGAAGGTTTTCCTTCTCATTGAAATTTTATATCTGTCTCCTCCACAGCCGATCCATTCTCTCTTTTGTAAAAGGTCGAGCTGCAGTGTTCAAGCTATGTTATATTACTGATTATTGTGTGCGTCTG